>PISX010022851.1:0-30449 GCA_004024625.1 Mellivora capensis
AATAGCATTAAAAGTTCTTCTGAAACATCTCATAAACTCTACATAAGTTTATTCTGTGGGCCATCCACCATCCTGCCAGAAATTTAAGTGGTTTCCATTTTTTTAAAACAAATGACACCAAAATAATCACTTCTGATCAAATAACATTGTGGTTTTATATATGTATATTTCTTCAGAATCAATGCCCAGAAGAGGAATTGTAGCATCAAATGGATTTCATATTTATATATGTCTTGTCAGACTTCCATCTGGCAAGGTGCTCTGAATGCAGAGCCCCATCTGGTAGCATATGAGAGAGCCTGGTTTCTTACAACGGCTTAAATCATAATTAAACACTAAAAATTAGTTGGTTTCCAGAATGCAAACATCTGTATTTTTCTGAATGCAAGAGCAATCTATGCTCGTTGAGAACATTTAGAATATAATGTGTGAGGCAAACAAAGCTTACTCTTCCAGGGATGCCTGGGTGGTTCAGTTGGTTAAGCGAACATATAATTTTTATCATTGCTACAACTGGTAATACTAACGTAGGTACACTGGTTTGACCATGTGATCATAGACAAACCATTTCCCCACGGAGCCCTTAGAGTTCACATTTGCAAAATAAATGGATTAGAGCCGTGGTTCTTAACCTGGGGTGATACCCACCACCCAGGGGGCACTTTGGAAATGTGGGGAGGCAGGTTCGCAGTTACTATGGACAGGGAATGCTACAAACTTAATTCAAAGGTGAAAGCCATGTTCCTCCCTAGCAATGAGCTGATGGGTCCCATCCCACACAATGAACATCCTGTTTCCTGAAACACAAACCACCCAAGATCCAAGCAGACATGCAAGCAGGTTAAAACCTGTTCTAATGATCTGAGCCAAGAACCAGACTCTGTCTGACAAATAGCCAGGATTTTTGTATGATTTGAACCTGTATTGAATTTTCCAGGAACATAGCTACAGTGTACATTTTTTCTTTTTTCAAAGATTTTGTGTATTTCTTTGACAGAGAGAGAGATCACAAGTAGGCAGAGAGGCAGGCAGAGAGAGAGGAGGAAGCAGGCTCCCTGCTGAGCAGAGAGCCCGATGTAGGGCTCAATCCCAGGACCCTGAGTTCATGACCTGAGCCGAAGGCAGAAGCTTTAACCCACTGAGCCACCCAGGCGCCCATCTACGGTATACATTGAAAGTGTATATCATCTAGCCTCTATTTCGGTCAAGAGTTATTCACTATTTCAGAAAATCAAAGCCGCTCAGGGTACTTGGGTTATCACTGATGTGGGAAACAAAGGCAGAAGGAAATATAGATTAGCACACAGAACAGCACACAGGGCTTGATCCCAAGATCCTGGATCATAACTCTAGCTGAAGGCAGACACCTAAGGACTGAGCCACCCAGGCACCCCTCCCACTGTCTTTTTTTAAAAGAGAGAGAGAGAGAACAATGGGGCGGGGAAGAGGGAGAGAGAGAAGCAGACTCCTTGCTGAGGGACCTGGAGATCACAGTGTGAGCTGAAGGCAGGTGCTCAACCAACTGAACCATCCAGGATCCCTCAAGCTCCCAACTGTCTTCTTGCCCGCTTCTTCCTCTCCCTCTGCCTGCTGCTCCCCCTGCTTGTTCTCAATCTGTCAAATAAATAAATAAAATCTTAAAAAAGAAAAATCTCTCCCTCTCCTTCTGCTTGCCCCCTGCCCCACCCATGCTTTCTCTCTCTCCCTCTCTTTCTCTCAAAAGAAAACAAAAAGTAAATTTTTTTGCCTCATCAACCATGTTCTTCATGTTGGTCGTTGTCCTGGTACAAACATACCTCCATGTGCATTCCACTACTGTTACCCTTCATCCTTCTGTCCCCCACAACAGTCATTCCACAGGCTGTCTGCAACAGTCTATCCCTGCTTTGTATGACTTCTTTTTTTTTTCACGTCAGTCATTACCTTCTAGTATAATGTACAACTGACTTTTCCATTTATTGTGTGTCTTCCTCCCTAAAAGGAAAGTCCCACAAGGGCGGGGATCCCGGTATGTCCATGGTCACTGATAGATTCCACATGTTTAGACGGGCCGGCACACAGGAGGAACTCAGTGACTCCAGCTGCTTGCGTAAGTTGGGTTCCTGAAGTTCATTTGAGGATTAGAAAGGGGGCTCCAGACTCTAGTCAGCTCCTGATGAAATGTTTTTGGGAAATGTGAAAAATAATGGGTGAGGGAGGGGAATCTCTCTTCCTTTCTGGTATAAATTGCTCCATGATTTTTAAATACAATACTTCTTTAGTTGCAGACATGAAAAGTAAATTTTTTTTACTTTTAAAAAGTAAAAGGCAAACTGCAATGTAATTCAGAAAATGTCAAACTCCTCTGAGGTCAAGAGAGGCTGAGCCCAATTTTAGTTTTCCAGGCTCTTGGTGGCCAGCAAAGGGCTCTTAGCAAAGGTTCTCTCCCTGCTGGAGAGAGCCCAGCTGCTATTTTAAAGACCTAAGTATTTGCAGTCCGGCCTCCATGCACATCCTCGCTGGCCTGTCCCTTCCCAGGGGGCTCAGAGATGGACCAAGGGCCCGTCTGGAACACATTTCCTTCCTGCCTCCAGTCCCTTCTTGGACTGCAGCCTTAAACCAGTTCCTCGTCTTCCCACAAAGCACAGACCATCCCCCCTCACCTTGGGAGGACCCAGTTTTAATCCCCTTAGGCCAGAAGCTGAATCCTAACAAAGATGGAGCTTTTTCCCCTGGGGCTGCTCTCAAGCCTAAAAAAACAGCTGTTAGAGCTGACAGTGGCCCCTTCAGTGACAGGGGAGAAAAAAAAAAATCGCCCTCTCAGCTTGTTTTGCTCACACCACAAGCTGTGGCGCACAGGACAATCGCTACATTACATTTTTATTATAAACCCCTAGGTCCGCCTGTGCATCTGTGTGTCAAGCTGCAAAACCTTCTTTCTCGGGAGGGACTGTTTTATTCTGCTACATTATCCTTTTTCATGTTGAAATGTCCTGTCTGCAGGGAGAGGTGGCTAAGAGCATGGGCTGTGGAACCAGACAGCCTGGGTTCAATGGCTTGCTCTGCCACACCCTAGCTGTGTGATCTGAGGCAAGTTGCTAAACCTCTCTGTGCTGTCTTCTTATCTATCAAGTGATTCTAATGGCAGTATCTACTGCCAGCTCACTTCTGGGACTAGAGTAAGGCAGGCAAGGAGTCTGGGGGTGGGGGGGACATTTAAGGAGATACCCAGGGTTGCAAGTACAGGGTTGACACCTGAGAGTATCTCTCTCCTCCACCCTCCCCTACTTCCCCTGATCCTCGTCCCAGGGCAGCTGTTAAGTTTCTTGGAATGACCTAAGGAGGTCATTTCTATAAGGCACTTAGAACAGTGCCTGGTCCAGAGTAAGTAGTATGTAAATGTTTGTTAAAAACACTAAAGTTGTTCCATTAAATGTTTAGGTCAGTAAATGGTAATGTTATTTTCTTCTTTTTATGTAATTTTGTCTACTGTTGGCCATGTGAAAAAAAAAAACTGGTGACCCCCCCAGTTTGTTCCCAAAGTGTATAGGAAAAATGTTACTGCTTTTCTTTTTAAATTTTTTTATTTGTCAGAGAGAGAGAGCGAGCGAGCACAGGCAGAGGCAGAGGGAGAAGCAGGCTCCCCGCCGAGCAAGGAGCCCGATGTGGGACTCGATTCCCGGACGCTGGGATCACGACCTGAGCCGAAGGCAGCCGCTCAACCAACTGAGCCACCCAGGTGTTCCAAGGATGAATATTTAGATCGGGAAGCCTCGGTCATTGGATGTAGAGGTGGGTTTAGGATTGCGCATGCGCCTTAAAAAATTGCGCATGCGCTTTAAGGAAACATGCCCATATAGACGTCGAACGTGATGTGAGCGAGGTTTGAGCTCCTCCTGGGGTGGGAATTTTAGTATCATAACGAGGTAAAGGTTACGGTGGGTCGTTGCCCGTCAGTCTGTGCAGGCTCATAGGGGCTTTAGGTCAAAGGATTTGGGTGGGCTGGGCGGCGGGAGGTCTCCTCAGGGCTGTCGCCCTCCCCTGAGGGGTGGTTTTGGGTTTCATTCACCTGAGGTAAGAGGCAAACCCGAATGAAGACCTTAAGGAAAAATGCAAGAAAAAGTCTAGTGAGGACAGGCAGGTGGACCCTAAAAGTCAGGTCTTGGGGTCTAGCTGGTGAGGAGTTCGTTCCTTGGTGGGTTATGGGTAGAGACGACACCAAGTGGGAGTTGTCACACAGAGGAAACTTTATTTGTAGAAAATAAGGACATCATGGGGAATAACTTGCAAAGCAGTAATTCCCCAGGTGCGGGTGAGTGGGTTTCTTTTATTCAGGGTCAGGATAAATATTCAGAAAGGGGAATCTTGTCAGCCTGTAAAGGCGGGCAAAAGTTGGTGCAGCCGTGCTTAGAAAACATGCCTATACATGTGTCCTATGTTGTGTTCCTAAAGCCTGTGTTCCTCCTTTGGTGGAGATTTAAAAAAATTTTTTAGATTTTATTGATTTGAGAGAGAGAAAACGTGGGTGAGCATGGGCAGAGGGAGAAGCAGCCGCAGACTCCCCCTGAGCAGGGAGCCCAACTCCAGTCTCATCCCAAGACCTTGGGATCATGCCCTGAGCCTAAGGCAAATGCTAAACTGACTGAGCTACCCAGGCACCCCTTGGGTGGAGATTTTAATATTATAATGAGGTAGACGTCACTGTGGGACACTCCAGGGTCCATCTGCACAGGGGTGAGACAGTGGTCAAGCTCAAACTGGTCCAGGCTGATGGGAGTTCTCCTTGTTTGCCTCTACCAGATAAGGTTAGGGTTTCTGTCCAGAAAAAGCGAGATCCATGGGGGTCCTGCTGGTGGCAGTTTTAACCTCATTAACCCCATGGGACAGGGTTTCAAGCCTGCAGAAACAACTGGAGAATGTGCGTTAGGTCAGTCTACTTCTGGAACAGCACTGGGAGTTTTACCTTTGATTTACGTCTGATATGGTTAGGTTTTCTTGGCCTGGTAGAGACTGTTACGTTTTGCATTTCCTTTGTTCCCTTAAAATCCTTAACCACTGAGGTTTTTGCATTTCCTTTTTCTAACGCCTCCTAGGAAGTTTTACAAGAAGTGTGCCAAGTAATACCAGTAAGGCGTAGATCACAGAAAATAGCTGGCGTTCCAAGCTGAGTGCTGCATCACGAAAGCTATGTCTCATCTTATTTTTTCTCGGAACCCCCTTACTCTTTCTGCTAGTATCTGTAAGTTATATTCCTTTTGTTAACATTTATGATTCTTCTTTAGGGTCCTTTCTCAGTGTCAAGATTTGGCCCAATCGCATCTTTGCAATTTCAAAAAAAAAAAAGTAAAACATCAGAGTGATTTGTGGTCATCAGCAAGAAACAAACATTATCTGTGCATTAGAGAATCTTGTGAGCTCCCAGTTGAAGAAGAGATGTGGGTCAATGACAATAATGGGATAAATCGCCTCACTTGATACAACCTCCCCTATTCAGGAGGAATAGAGGCAAATCCAAACCGTGGGACGTTCCTGGGAGGCAACTGGCTGGGATGTTTCAAAAATGCCAATGTCTTAAAAAAAAAAAGAGAGAGACAAATTAAAATTAAAGGAAAAGGAGAGTAAAGAAGAATAAAGAGGCATGAAAGTAAATGCCATTCATGATTCTTGTGGGCCTCTCCCCAGGTCAGCTTGAGTATCCTCACAACATGGCAACTGTCTTCTCCCAGAGTTGGTGATTCAAGAGAGAGAGTGAAAGGCAGAAGTGGCAATATCTTTTAGGACCTAGCCTTGAAGGTCACCTACTGTCATTTCTACAATATGTTACTGGTTATACAGATCAGTACTATTGAATGTGGGAAGAGAATATACAGGGGTGTAAATACCATGGAATGAAGGACCACCAGTACCTAACTCATAGGATTGTTGTGGGAAAGAAATGCATTAATACACGGGAAGGACTCCAGACCAATGCTCTGCATACAGTAAGTGCTTATAAATTTTAGCTTTTGGTATTATTGGCTCATAGGGTAGGTGTTTCCTTTTCTTCAACTCCATATCACTCTTACAATTTTTAAGGCATTAATTATCTTTCCATCTTTAACCTAGGAGGTCCCTCAGAATCACCTCTGGGATTTTCAGTTTAATATTGCCTTTTTTTAAAAAAAGATTTTATTTGTTCATTTGACAGAGATCACAAGTAGGCAGAGAAGCAGGCAGAGAGAGAGGAGGAAGCAGGCTCCCTGCCGAGCAGAGAGCTGGATGCGGGGCTCGATCCCAGGACCGTGGGATCATGACCTGAGCCGAAGGCAGAGGCTTTAACCCACTGAGCCACCCAGGCGCCCCTTAATATTGATTTTTAAAACAATTTTAGTATCTTATGTATGTGTGTGTGTGTGTGTGTGTGTGTGTGTTTCTTAGAGAAAAAGTCAGGGGGAAAGGAGAGAGAATCCCAGGAAGGCTCCACGCACGCTTTGGAGCCCGATGGAGGGCTTGATCTCACGACCCTGAGATCACGACCGGAGCCAAAATTAAGAGTTGGGCACTTAACCAACTGAGCCACTCAGGTTCCCCTAAAACAGTTTTAAATGGTTTTTAAATTTATGCAAACAATATGCTTGTTCAACCTCACAGGAATATGTATAACATATGCTTGTCACCAATGACGTAGAAACAGGAAGAATAAAAAGTATCACCCTTGTTCATACACTATCCTTTTTCTCGCCCTAGGAGTAACCACTATTCAGTTGATATTCTTCTGACCACTTTATCCTAATTTATAGGTGTGTTATACTAGTGTTAAATAATTGAGATTCTACTGTATATGTGGGTGAGTGATTTAGAAATTGGTTTATCTTGGGAATAATGCATGTTATGTCAACGCATTTAGATAACAGTCTTTAGTCCCACCCCAGTCCCCAAGAACTGACTTTTTTTCCCCCCCAAGGGCTTGGGGCATGTTCTCATAGTTTGCGATTTCATATGGGATGGAATAATGGAGTCGTGACAAAGTTTGATCCCCAAAGAGCTCAGTAGGCTTAACCTACTTTCAAATCAGTAATGCAGTGTTGGGGAAAGTCCTTCAGCTCTGGATTCAAATGTTGACTCTGATGCTTATTAGTGGAGTGACACTGGTCAAAGCTTCTTTTCTTTGTATTACTCTCTCTCCTTCAATCTCCATATTTGTAAAGCCACCTCATGGAGATGTTAGATGAGGTCATCCATGATGTCAGGTGCCAGGCGGGCTCTTAGCCCAAGGTACTCAGTCTAGCTTAGCGACGTTTGCGGTCACCACACTGTTTGGACAGAGTGCGGAACTTGCCACAAGAGGGCGCAAGCGAGCAGATGTGAGTGCGCGGCAGCCCTTGGGCTGTGCGGGCAAACAGTTCCAGAGGCACCTTTGTATTCATTACAAATATCCCTGCAGCGTGTAAACACCATCCTCTCAGGAGATGGCAGAATAAAATTGTGTCATGAGTATAATGAGTGCTCCAGGGGGTGGCAACAACTCTGCACTGCCTCTGGGGAGGTTGCCTTCTGGTTGCTATGGAATTTTCACCACCGTTCTCCTCCCAAAAAGCACCAAGTCATAGCCATTTCGTGACCAAGAGCCTTGGTTTCAACACCTTTAAAATGGAGGCATCATACTTTCCATTGCCTCCCCATCAAGTTAGCTAGAGAAATTTAGGCAGAGTTGGGGGCCACTCGCAAAAGTGTTTGAACACAAACTAACATGTTCATATTTTTTAAACTATTATATTTTTAGGGGGGAAGGGGCAGAGGGAGAGAGAATCTTAAGCAGGCTCCACGCCCAGTGCAGATCCTGACACAGGGGTCTATCTCAGGACCCTGAGATCATGACCTGAACCGAAGGCAGAGGCTTAACCCACTGAGCCATCCAGGTGCCCCCAAAAGTATTTTTTTAAACTGGTTAATCATGCGGTGCCTGGGTGGCTCAGTCAGTGAAGCTTCTAACTCTTGATTTTGGCTCAGATCATGATCTTAGGGTAGTGAGATCCAGCCTGCATGGCTCCTCACTGAGCCTGGAGTCTGCTTGAGATTCGGTCTCTCCCTCTTGCCCCTCCCCCTACTCTTGTGTGCACTCTCTCTAAATAAATAATTAATAAATCCTTAAAGAAAATAAAGCTGGCTAATCATGACATACCAAATCTTTTCTCATTCAACCCTCAGAACAATCCCATGCAGGGGATACTGTCATTATCCCTCCTTGATGATTGAGAGAATGGGAGTCACAGAGAAGGCTAGCAACTTTCCCAACATCACACAGCTAGGAAGCTGTAGAGGCAAGTTTCGAAGTCGTGTTTGTCCGAACTCCACAGCTCATACATCTAACCACTGCACATACAGCCTTTTTTTTTTTTAAAAGATTTTATTTATTTATTTGACAGATCACAAGGAGGCAGAGAGGCAGGCAGAGAGAGAGAGGAGGAAGCAGGCTCCCTGCTGAGCAGAGAGCCCGATGCGGGGCTCGATCCCAGGACCCTGGGATCATGACCTGAGCCGAAAGCAGAGGCTTCAACCCCCTGAACCACCCAGGCGCCCCCACATACAGCCTTTTTGCTTGAGGTACAGACTCCTAGACTCAGAGTCAGAAGTCGTGGTTAGATACAGCTCTTTCACCGCTGGGTAAATTTGCTGTGGGCAAGGCTCAGCAGTTTTTTTCTGTTTCTCCATGAAAAATCAGGGTCTGGAGAGAGTGTGATATCCACTAATATCCCTCCCCTGGAGTTGTATAGGTAGCACATGTGACACAGGTGTGAACGTGCTTTGCAAATTGTAAACATGTGGAGGAGGTATGCTGACGAAGTTTTAGAATGCTGAAGATGGTGAGGAAACAGGGGCTGCAGGGTCTCACTGAATTTGTGGGTTGGTCTGCTTCCTCCTCCTTTCTTCTTACTCTTAGTCCCGTGACCATATTCATTCACCAAATATCGAGTGCCCACTATGGGACACCCTCTGTCCTGGGCACTCGGGATTCAACAGTCAGACAACAGAGCAGGCACAAGTCCTTACCCTCAAAAAGCTTCCATTCTGGTGGAGGGAGGCAGACAAGATACGCTCGCACCTGTAACGTGTCAGAGCATGAGTGCTTTGGGGCAAAAATAAGCAGGAAAGACTAGGGAGAGAACCCAGGCTGGGCACAAGGTACAGATGTAACTTGAGTGTTGAGGAAACGGGCTACAGGAATCAGCAAGAGACTGTCGTCGTCCTTTTAAGAGCACAGCTCAGTTGTGTTAAGTATGTTCACTGCAACAGATCTCTAGAACTTTTTAATCTTGCAAAATCGAAACTCTGTACCAGAAAAATACTGATTCCCCCTGGCCCTCCCCACACCCTTTCTACTCTCTGTTTTCATGAGTTTGACTACTTTAGGTATTTCATATGAGTGGAATGATATACAATTCACCCTTTTGTAACTGGCTGGTTTCACTTAGCATAATGTCCTCAAAGTTCATCCATGTTGTAGCATGTATCAAAACTTCCTTTTTTTTTTTTAAGATTTTATGTATTTATTTGACAGAGAGATCACAAGTAGGCAGAGAGGCAGGCAGAGAGATCACAAGTAGGCAGAGAGAGAGGGGAAAGCAGGTTCCCCACCTAGCAGGGAGCCTGATGTGGGGCTTGATCCCAGGACTCTGGGATCAGGACCTGAGCCGAAGGCAGAGGCCTTAACCCACTGAGCCACCCAGGCACCCCTGAACTCATGTTTTCTTTATCCAATCTTCTGTTGATGGATATTTGGGTTGCTTCTGCCTCTTGGCTATGGCAGATATGCTGCAATGAACATGAATGTGCAATATCTCTTTGAGATCCTGCTTTGAATGCTTTTGGATGTGTACTCAGAAGTGGATTTGCTGGATCAGATGGTAGTTCTGTTTTTAATTATTTAAGAAACTGTTTTTCCATGATGGCTGCACCAATTTACATCCCTACCAACATTGCCCAAGGGCTTCAATTTCTCTACTTCCCAGCCAATACTTGGCTATTTTCTGTTGTTTTGATAGTGGCAATCTTAATAGATATGACGTGATAGCTCATTGTGGTTTTGATTTGCATTTCTCTTATGACTAATGATGTTGAGCATCTTTTCATGTACTTTTTGGCCATCCATATGTCTTCTTTGGAGAAATGTCTATTCAAGTCCTTTGGCCATTTTAAAATCTAGTTATTTTTGTTGTTTGTTGTTGGGTTGTAGAAATTCTTTTTTTTTTTTTTAAGGATTTTTTTAAAGGCTTTGTTTATTCATTTAGCAGAGAGGGAGAGTACAAACAGGGAGAGCAGCAGGCAGAGTGGGAGGGAGAAGCAAGCTCTCTGCTGAGCCAGGAGCCAGATATGGGACTCGATCCCAGGACCCTGGGATCATGACCTGAGCTGAAGGCAGCCGCTTAATAAACTGAGCCACCTAGCCGTCACAAGGGTTGTAGAAATTCTTTATATATTCTGGATATTAACTCTTTATCAGATATATAGTTTGCAAATATTTCCCCCCATTCCTTAGGTTGGCTTTTCTACTCATTTTTCATTTTATTTAATAGACCTCTCCCACCCGACCTGACCTGATTATCTCCGAGGTCACTGGCAGTGTCTTTTTGCTTACCATCCTATTCCCCCAAGTGTAGCTGTTGGAGGATGTCCTGGAGAGGACATGGACATTAGTTGGCCCTTGAGCTGGCCCTGGGCAATTGCTGGCTTCTCACCCTCTCCTCTGTCTTTGGTATGTACATTCTGCCTACTGTTTCCACAGTTGGAGCTGCTTTCAAGAATGCAGACTTGAGAGAATAAGGTATTGTTGAAAATATCTGGACTTGATACATGACTAAACCCCATTAAGGCTTCTATATAAACTTTTAAGATTCTAGAAGACAGTTATAGGGATCTACTCATCTTGCAACTGCCCATGACAAGCCTTGTATATGTTTCCTTGCTTATTAAACCTGCCACCTATCAGTCTGATGTGGTCTCTTTCTTGGGTCTTTCTTTGCCCTCTGTGTACAGGCCAATTTCAAATTACACATGGGAAGCTCCTGAATTTGCAAACCAACACTAGCACCATGCCTGGTTCCCACCAGTCTTCCCCAAATGTTTCCTGGAGGAAATAAGGAAGGGCTGAATAAATTCTAGAAGAGAACTGGGAGAGGTATTTGAAGAACATCCTATGGGTTCCTGCCCCAAACCAGCAGGATCCAAAGGAAGTATAATAGGAGACACATAATTTTAAAGTTTCTAGTAGCTGTATTTTAGAAAAGGAGAAATAGGAGAAAATAATTGTAATAATATATTTTATTTAACTATCTGTATCCAAAATATTATCATTTTAACATGCAATCATTTTAAAACTTCTTCTTTTAAAAAATATTTTATTTATTCATTAGAGAGAGCACAAGCAGAGGGAGCAGCAAAAGGAGAAGCAGTCTCCCTGCTGAGAAGGGAGCCCTACTCGGCTTGATCTAGGACCCGGAGGTCGTGACCAGAGCTGAAGGCAGTTGTTCAACTGACTGAGCCACCCAGATATGCCCATTTTAAAACTTCTTAATGAGTTTGAAAAATGTGTTGTGGATTTTTTTAATCCTATGTCTTTTTTTTTTTTTTTAAGATTTTATGTATTTAAAATACAGTGAGAGAGGGAACACAGCAAGAGGGAGTGGGAGAGGGAGAAGCAGGCTCCCTGCAGAGCAGAGAGCCCAATGCAGGGCTCCATCCCAGGACCCTGAGCCAAAGGCAGACGTTTAACGACTGAGCCACCCAGGCACCCCTAATCCTATGTCTTAAAAAAATCTCAGTACATTGGTGCCACAATTTCAAGTGCTGCATAACTGCATGTGGCTAGTGGCCAATGTTTTGGAGAGTGCAACCCTAGCCTGTGGCCCTTGGGAACTTTTGGGTGCTGGCACGTGGCAGCCAGTGGGAGCTTGGAAGGGTTTGCTGGGTGGAAGGAAACAAAGAACGCAGACCTGGGCCCCTGAATAGAGGTCTCCAATGCCAACAAGTGTACTAACCCAGCACTTGCAGGAACTTGGCTAGATTCCAGGAAAGCGATCTCCCCTCCAGGCAGGAAGTCCGGACACGCAGCCTAGCTACCTGCTGCCTCAGCCAGGATTGTCAGGGTGCCTCGCATGCAAGCAGACACAGCAGCGGCCAGAGCTCCAGGCTCTAGGGACATGAAAGCCCACTGGAGGAGGGCAGGTTCACCAGTTCTCGGGGCCAGCTCTGCGACCGTCTTCCCAGGTATCTACCAAGACTCAGCGGCTTTGGCGGAGCCTCCTCCCTGGCTCCGAGAGAGGGGATCAATGGGCAGAACCAGGCGCTCCAGCAGGGTTTGTCCCCAACTCCGGGTGACTGGGTTGTGGCCCTGTGGTGGGGGGAGCGAGCCGGGATGGGGTACAAGAAATGGGTGGGGAGAACCACCCCGGGGCTGGAATCTCCGAATGGGAGGATCCAGACCTTGGCATCGGCATCAGCTGACCCATTGTGTTAAGAAAGCCTCTTAAGAGTGCACAGAATACGCCTCCCTGTGTAGGGGAAAAAATAATTGCACCCAATTATCTGGCACTCACAGAACCGTGCTGGGCCTCAGGGTCATGATTCAGAGCTCGCTTTGGAATTGCACTGTTATGGGCTCTGCGCCTCTGGGCAAGTTACTTACCCTCTCTGGGCTTCAGTGTTCTCCTCCGTAAAAAGGGACTCAAAATAAGACCCCTTTCCTAGGGTTTCTGTGAGCCTTTTGTGTGCTGGGGACACAAGAAGCACTTCCTGAATGTTAGATATCCATTTTTTCCCCAAGACAGTCTCCTGAGAAAGTGTCCCTCACCTCCCTTTCACCCATGAAGAGATTTGGGCTCAGACGGGTTAAGTAACTTGTCTGCAGTAATTAGATGGAAACAGCAGAATTTGAATCCAAGAAGTGGAGCTCCAGAGACTGGGCTTAACGTCTAATCCAGGTCCCACTATTTCCTAGAAGGTTGAAGGGAGGTGGGGGAAAGCTGCTTCTGAGACCCCTTGTCCCTATCTGTGCAATGGGTACAATGATGTAATTATGAGGGGTTATTGTGAGGATTAACTGAGTTAGCACACCTAAGTGTATGATACTAGGGTGCCCCTAGGGTAGAATCCTTCTGCTGTTTTGTTTGCACATCTAGCCCCAGTGCTTGGCACACAGTAGATGCTCAGTAAACACTTGATGAGTGGATGAGAAGCACATATTAGTTGTTATTCTTACAACAATCCCTGCTAGCTCCATACTACTGATAATGAGACTGAGGTTCAGGGAGGTTAGGTAACTTGCTGGATGTTACCTGGGTGCCTGGTAGAGGAGTCAGCATCTGAACCCGGCCGGGTCTGTTGATCATAAAGTCTGCGTGTTCTTGACATTCAAGTTCCATCATCCCCTAGTAGAGTGAATATGGCAAGTTATTGCTCTTCTGGGTCTCAGTTTCCTTACCTAGAAAATGGGGACAATATTGATCACTACCCCATATGGTTTTCTTCTGGATCAAATAAACCTAAAACACTCAGAACAGTGCCTGGGACTTAGCAGATGCTCAGCAAACACTCGTTGCAGTGAATGCTGTGACTTTCCCTACAAGAGTAAAGCGGATGGTATAGCAGTCATGTTCATTTAGAGGAGGCAGAGGGGAGAATGGAAGTGGCAGGAGAGGGAGGAGGAGACCAAGGAGCTTACTTGCCTTCTGTGTAGTTCACAGAGCCAGGCCCCTGTTTGCTATCTGGAACATTCCTATGAAACTCCCTACACTCAGTGCAGAGGGAGGAGTGTCACCTGCTATCCTAGTCTCCATCTAGTGTCAAAGAGGTTGTCACTGGGAGGCTTTTGTTGTATAAAGAGGGCCCAAGGCCCTCTGCTTCAGTGCATTACCCACTGCAGCCGATAAGGCTTTTGGGAGGAGAGTTTCAGGTGCCAGGGACAGTTACATAGTAGTTATTCTGGCTAGACCTGGATTCAGATATTGTCTTGGAGTAATTCCCAGCTCCGGGACTTTGACAGGTTGCTTTCTTTCTTTCTTTCTTTCTTTCTTTTTTTTTTTAAGATTTTATTTATTTATTTGACAGAGATCACAAGTAGACAGAGAGGCAGGCAGAGAGAGGGGGAAGCAGGCTCCCTGCTGAGCAGAGAGCCCAATGCGGGGCTCGATTCCAGAACCCTGGGATCATGACCTGAGCTGAAGGCAGAGGCTTTAACCCACTGAGCCACTCAGGTGGCCCGACAGGTTGCTTTCTGAGCTTTAGTTCCCTGATCTGCAGGAGGAGCTCAATATGTAAAAGTACGGTATAGTTTCTAGAAGTGGGGAAACGAAGGGGCAGAAAAATTTTCCTAGAGGAAACTGCTGAGGTGCTGATTTCCTTGTCTTGTCAATGGGAATTGGGAGATATTATCCAAAGTTTGTAACACACTATATCATTCACAGCAGTGGTTCTCAACTGAGGGTGATTTTACCTCCCAGAGGATACTTGTCCATTCCTGGACTTATTTTTGGTTGCCCACAGCTTGTGGGTTTGGTGATGGGGAATGTCCTACTGGTACCTAACGGAGGGAAGCTGGGGACACTGCTAAACATCCTCTAATACTCAAGAGAGCCCCCACAACACAACGTATCTCATCCAAAATGTCAATAGTGCTGAGGTTGAGGGACCCTGACTTATACCTACATGGGAATTATTGATTTGTCCTTTTGTAGTCAAATGCTCTACCACTGAGCTATACCCCCCCTTTTAAAAAAAGATTTTATTTATTTGGCACAGAGAGATCACAAGTAGCAGAGAGGCAGGCGGGGGTGGGGGGGAAGCAGGCTCCCTGCTGAGCAGAGAGCCCAATGCAGGACCTGATCCCAGGACCCTGAGATCATGACCCGAACCGAAGGCAGAGGCTCACCCCCTGAGCCACCCAGACGCCCCTGCCTGACTTGTCCTTTTGCTTTGGACTCTGAGTTGGCTAGGCTCCGTACTGACTGATGGGCAGGATGCTGTAATCCAGGCATTCCACAAGTCGCCCCAGGGATGACAGTTCTGGGAGCTATTAAACCCCGTGGAGGTAGAGTATATTGTTCCCATTTTGTAGATGAGGGTGGGGAAAATTGAGGTTCAAAAGGATAGAATCGTAGAGCCTCAGAGGGGTAGAGTTGTAGAGCACTAGAGTAAGGACGCAAGACAGCTCGCTGTGAAATGTGGGCTGGTTCCCTGCTGCCTGTCCTTCATCTCTGGAAGGGCCCCCACCATCATAATCATGGAGTTAACTTATAAGGTCTGAATGTTGCCCCTGGGGCTGTTCCTGCTTGAGGGCGTCTACTGGAGCATAATGTTGTGGAAGAATGCTTTGGTGAATACAGGAAAAGATAGGCTCTTTTCACTCCACCTTACTCTCTGGGATTAAAAAAAAAAATCAACAATTACTTCCTTATGGTATCTAAGAGATAAAATAACCTTTAGTAAGGACTTTGCTCTTTTTAGTGTGCTGATGCAAAAAGAACATTGTTGGGAGGGCGGCGCTGGGGTTCAGGAAGAAAGTACACAGTTTGGGCTCCTAGCACGCAGAGGCCATGGCACAATTATGACGTTGGGGATCAAGGACTGATCTGCTTTCTAAGTGGGTGTGGCCTGGGTTATTTATTGGCTGATGAGGGGAGAGAAGCTGGATGGCCAGTCCCAGTAGGGTGACTAAGAGAGCAAGCAGGGCTGTGTCTCAGGCACAAGACGATGGGCTTTATGGGTTAGTTTTTTAAAAAAAAAAAAAAAAGAGGACTTGGGTCTCTACAGAGTGGAGAGGGAATGCTGGGACGGAGGGCAGGTAAGAAAGAGTTTTGTTTTTTGTTTTTTAAGAGCTTATTTATTTATTTGAAAGAGACAGTGTCCGAGTGAGGGGAGAAAGAGAGAGAATCCCAAGCAGACTTCGCGTTGAGCATGAAGCCAATGCAGGGCTCAATCCCGAGACCCTGAAATCATGACTTGAGCTGAAACCAAGAGTTGGAGGCTTAATTGACTGAGCCACTCAGGCACCCCAAGATACGGTGTTTTGAAGGTGGTGTGGGGGTCCCAGAAATGATAGAGAACCCTTGGGGATGTGCCCTGGGAGAAGGCAGAAACAGGCTGTCCTGTTGCTTATCACCAGGTGCCAGGTCCAGAATAAATGTACAATTTCCTGTTAGAGGCAAGAATGACTATGGGGAAATGGGAAGCAAGGGAGCGTGTCAGTGAGCAAGCTCCAGAGCTGTCTTTCTGAATCAAAATCTGGGCTTCTCCACGTCCTGCTGTGCCACTGTGGGTGAGTTATTGTTACCTTGCAGGGCTCAGTTTGCTTGTCTGTAGAATGGGTAGAGTGCTAAGGACTGCCACCTCCTCTTGATGCAGCAGGGTTAGTAAGAAAATATGGTGCACGGTAAGCCACTCAAGAAATGTTAGTTCTAACTCCCCCTCTTCCTCTTTGCCCTTCTCTTCTTCCTCTGATAACAATGAAGATAATGACCATGATCCAAGTTCAGTCAGAGATGCATGGGTTAGAATCCACATCGGGCTCCTTGCTCGGCAGGCAGCGGGCTCCTTGCTCGGCAGGGAGCCTGCTTCTCCCTCTGCCTCTACCTGCCACTCTGTCTGCTTGTGCTCGCTCGCTCCCTCTCCCTCTCTCTCTGACAAATAAATAAATTAAAAAAAAAAAAAAAGAAAAAAAGAAAAGAATCCCATTTGCTTCTATGTAGCTGTGTGATCTTGGACAAATTACTTAACTCTCTCTGGGCTTCAATGTAACCGTCATAGAGTAGGGATAATAATAAAACCTCTCCATAAAGTTGTTGGGGGATATGATTACTAATGCATGTGAGGGGCACAGCATGGTGCCTGGAACTTAGGAAGGTGCTCAATAAAGTGGCACTGTCTTTGTGCTTATTGATACCATTGTTGTCTGACTAGTTCCCTTCTGCCCTGGAGAGGGAAAGAAGAGCTCAGTGGATATGGATGTTGAGGAGGTAGGGTTAATAATCACGTTTTGCCAGGCAGAGTCCTCTCCCCAGGAGGAAGGGTCAGGATGAATGTATATACTTCTTTCTAGAAGTTCAGTGAATCACTCCTTGGTTTATGTTTGCCAAGAGTTCCCAGAATGGAGTGCCGTGAGATTGGATTATATTACTGCTCAGGCTATTTTCAGCCACCTCAGGTTCAATGTTCCCAGAGATAAACCCAGGTTGATGCAATGCTAATCATCAGTAGGGTCATGTCTGTAAAGAACACTCCTTACTTATAAGAAAGGAAGTAAGGGGCTGGATAAGTTTTCTGTATTTTTACAAATGCCAGAAGAAGCAAGTTCCATTTTCTATGGCATTTGAATCAGGGTAGGTAGCATTTTATTTTATTTTATTTTTTAATTTTTTAAAAATTTTATTTCTTTGACACAGAGAGAAAGAGGTCTCAAGTAGGCAGAGAGAAGGGGAAGCAGGCTCCCCGCTGAGCAGCGAGCCAGACCCAGGGCTTGATCCCAGGACCCTGAGATCATGACCTGAGCTGAAGGCAGAGGCTTAACCCACTGAGCCACCCAGGTGCCCCGGTAGGTAGCATTTTAAAAAAGAGCAGAAAGTCCTATTTTTATAAATTTACAGGGAGAATTGGAGGTCCAGAGTTGCAACCCCAACAAATGAAAAATCGTGGCTCTCCAAAGGAGAGGTGGAATTTTCTCCTGTGGCAGAGACTTGATTTACAAATTTTATGATCAAAGGAAAGCCCTTAGCAGGAGAGGAGGTCGGTGGAAATCCCAGAAAGATGGTTTAATTTGCCCCGCTGGAGCTATCATTCCTGGGATGACTCATGAAATGCCTGAATTACAGGGTCCTCTCTGCCAGTCACTGGAACTGAGCCAAGTTGGAACAAAAACACAAATCAATAATCTTTAGCTTGTTCTGGCATGTCTGGGTGGCTCAGTGGGTTAAACATCTGCCTTAGGCTTAGGTCATGATCCTGGGGTCCTGGGATCGAACCCTGCCTCAAGCTTCAGGCTTTTTGCTCAGCAGGGGTATACTTCTCCCTCTCTCTCTCTGTCCCTTACCTTGCTTGTGCTCTCTCTCAAATAAATAAGTAAAATCTTAGAAAAAAGAAAACCCAGGTACCCTCTGCTTCTGGGTTTTTTTTTTCCTCCAAATCTGGAACCATAATACTTGGGTTGTGTTATATAATGTTTGTTTAAATAGGCATTATAAGGACGAGTACAGGGATCTGAATTAGTCTGGTTAAGAACTAAGTTTCTAGGGGTTCCTGGGTGGCTCAGTGGGTTAAGCATCTGCCTTCAGCTCAGGTCATGGTCTCAGGGTCCTGGGATTGAGCCCCCCTTCGGGCTTTCTGCTCAGCAGGAAGTCTGCTTCTCCCTCTCCCTCTGCCTGCCACTCTGCCTACTTGTGCTCTCTCTCTCTCTGTCGAATAAATAAATAAAAAAAAATTTTTTTTAAGAACTAAGTTTCTAGTCCCAGAGGTGGATCCAGAAAGGGGTTCTTTTTCTTCTCAAAGAGAGAGGCTTGCCACAGACCCTGGGTGTGGATAGAGCTCACCCTGGCTTTACTCTCCTCTCCTGCCTTTCTGAGACCCAGTGGTAGAGAAAGCAGTAGGGGATCCTAGCCAGTGGGTATTAAGGTTTATCACTTTTCACTGCTCCTGGCAGGAGTCTGAGCACATGGATGGTGGCGAAGGGGATGAGGAGGGGTTTCCACAGCCTACAGGTCTCCCGGAAGTGAGGTCCTTCCTTGGATTGCAGAGGAGGCCACTGCTTCTAGCAGCTCTCAGTGGCGACAAGAGCTATTACATATCTTGTGTTGTCTCTGGCTCTCCCAGAGAGGGATCTTTGTTCTTCTGGGACGGATTGGAGCAGGCCAGCCATGCAAGAAGACACTGAGCTGCCAAGGTGCAAGCAACCCACCACTTTTCCTTCCCACCTCCCTCCACTTGCTTTAACCAGCTGCTTTGTAGTGATTCTCAAACCTTGGGGTACAAAAGAATCTCCTGGAAACCTGATGAAAAGGCAAATTACCAGGTCCCATCCTAGATCCACTAAATAAAAACTTGTGGGAATGGGCCCTGAACTCAAGTGGTCTTCCCAGGACCGGCGGGTTCCCAGGACATGGAACTTCCAGTGCTAAAACCAGGACAGTTCTGGGTAAACTAGGACAGGTTGGTCATCTGATGATCCACAGGCCCCCGTCTCCAGCAAGCTCCCAAGTGAGTCTTGTGGACTCCTCAGCTTGATGTGCACTGATCAGTGAAGCTTTATTATTTTTTTTTAAGATTTATTTATTTGAGAGAGAGAGAGGAAGGGGGGGCAAAGGGAGAGGGAAAGAGAGAGAGTCTGAGATCATAACCTGAGCTGAGATCAAGAGTCAGTTGCTTAACTGACTGAGCCACCCAGGCACCTTTGATCAGCAAAGCTTTAAATATTGGAGTTTCTGGGGTACCTTGGTGGCTCAGTCTGCCTTTGGCTCAGATCATGATCTCTGGGTCCTGGGATCCAGCCCTGCATCAGGCTCCCTGCTCAGTGGGGAGTCTGATTCTCCCTCTCCCTCTGCACCTTCCTGCCACCTTCCCTGCTTGAGCCCTCCGTCTCGCTCTGTACTCTCTCTCAAATAAATAAAATCTTTAAAAAATAAATATTGGAGTCCCTTTAGGCTTTATTCTTCCCTAGACTTGCACAAATATGACCGCCTCATGGCCACTTACTGCTATTTACATTAAAATTAATTAAAAATAAAAAAATAATTAAAATTAGGGGCCTCTGGTGGCTCAGTTGGTTAAGCATCTGTCCTGGACTCAGGTCGTGATCCCAGGGTCCTGGGATTGAGCCAAGCAAGGAGCCTGCTTCTCTCTCTCCCTCTGCCTGTAGTGTCTCTCTTGATCTCTGCCTGGGCTCTCTCTCTGTCAAATAAATAAGCAAAATCTGTAAAAAAAAAAAATCACATTGAGGTGCCTGGGTGGCTCAGTGGGTTAAGCCTCCGCCTTTGGTTCAGGTCATGATCTCAGGGTCCTGGGATCGAGCACCACGTCTGGCTCTCTGCTCCACTGGGAGCCTGGTTCCCCCTCTCAGCCTGCCTCTGCCGACTCGTGATCTCTCTCTGTCAGGTGAATAAATGAAGTCTTTTAAAAAATTTAAATTAATTGGGGCACCTGGGTGGCTCAGTCGGTTAAGTGTCTGCCTTTGGCTCAGGTCATGATCCCAGGCTCCTGGGATCAAGCCTCGCATAGGGCTCCTGCTCAGCGGTAAGCCTGCTTCTCCCTCTTCCACTCCCCTGCTTGTGTTCCCTCTCTGTCAAATGAATAAATGAAATCTTAAAAAAAAATTTTTTTTTTAAAGATTTCATTTATTCATTTGACAGATAGAGATCACAAATAGTCAGAGAGGCAGGCAGAGAGAGAGGAGGAAGCAGGCTCCCTGTCAAGCAGAAAGCCCGATGCGGGCCTCGATCCCAGGACCCTGGGACCATGACCCGAGCCGAAGGCAGAGGCTTTAACCCACTGAGCCACCCAGGCACCCTCTTTTTTAAAAATTAAAAAAAATTAAATTAATTAAAATTAAACAAAATTAAAATCCAGTTCCTCCCTTGCACTAGCCACATTTTAAGTACTCGGTATATACATGTGGCTAGTGGCTGCTGTATTGGACAGCATTGTATAGGATGATTATATCATGGTAGAAAGTTCTGTTAGTGTTGTTGCCTTAGATGATCTCTAGAATGGGCTTTCTCAGCCTCACCATTATCAACATTTTGGGTCAGATAATTCTATTTTGGGGACTGTTCTGTACATTGTAAGATGTTTAGCATATCCTGGCTTCCTCCACCTATTAGATGTCAATATCACACACCTCACCCCAAGTTGTGACAACAAGAAAGGCTTCCAGAGGTTGTCAAATGTGGTATCTGAAGGCAAAATTGCACTGATTGAGAATCAATACCCGAGACACATGGCTTCTACCAATCGCTTTCTGAAAGAAGGAAAGCCAGCCACACACCTTGTACTTCAGACAAGAGCATTGGTACCTGAATGCAGATGTCATCTTGCAATTCCCTTGCATCGGTCTGCTTTACATAGAAGGCCTGTGGGCCTCACCTACTTTGGGGACAGTCTTATATACAAGAAAGTCTTGTTACAAAATGTCATTTGCAGGGCACTTGGCTGGCATGGAAGAGCATGCAACTCTTGATCTCGGGTCCTGAGTTTGAGCCCCACATTGGGTGTAGAGGTTCCTTAAATATTATTTTAAATAAAATATTTAAAGTTTTAAATATTTTAAGATTTTTAAATTAATTAAAGTATTCTTAAAATTAAATATTTTTAAATATAATAAAAAATTAATATATTTTTTTAAAATGTCATTTGGATGGAGAGGGGTTTTGGTTTCAGTAAGTGTGAGACTGCTGGAAAGAATCTGGGGAGTCCTGGGAAAGTCCAGAGACTTCTCACCAAAATGGATTGTAGTAGAAAAGGAGGTATCTTAGCTAGTGTAATGAGATTTGAGAGCCTTCAAAACATCTATATCAATAAAAGAGTGATCCCATCCTAGCTTTTACTTGAATTTTCCTCTGAAGTTAATTGGTGACATTTGTTAGTTCTATCATCCCAAGTATCCCAAATTATTTAAAAACTATATTAGAGTCATCTTAATTTGATTATAGAAAGCACTTGCGACCTTCACGGTAACTGCAGTACATTAGACCATTCTTTGGGTGGATTTTTGCCATGTTTAGGTGATACCCCTCATGAGTTTAAAGTTCATGTTCATTTTCTAGCCTCTGACTCTTGCTCACATGTTCAGCAAGCTAAAAATCTTACATTCTTTTAAAAAAATATATGTATATTTTAAAGATTTTATTTGTTTATTTGACAAAGAGAGTGACATAATGAGAGAGGAAACACAAGCAGGGGGATTGGGAAAAGGAGAGGCAGACTTCCCGCTGAGCAGGGAGCCTGATGTGGGGCTTGATCCAAGGACCCTGGGATCATGACCTGAGCTAAAGGCAGATGCTTAAGGACTGAGCCACCCAGGTGCCCCTAAAATAAATATATATATATATGTATATATATATTTTTTAATTTATTTTAGAGGCAAGGAAAGGGAAGAGTCAGAGGAAGAAGAAGAATCTTTTTTTTTTTTAAAGCATCCTCTGAACCTTAAGCAGTTTTTTTTTTATTTTTTAAAGATTTTTATTTATTTGACAGAGAGATCACAGTAGACAGAGAGGCAGGCAGAGAGAGAGAGAGAAGCAGGCTCCCTGCTGAGCAGAGAGCCTGATGCGGGACTCGATCCCAGGACCCTGAGATCATGACCCGAGCCGAAGGCAGCAGCTTAACCCACTGAGCCACCCAAGCGCCCAAGAAGAGAGAATCTTGAGCAGACTCCATGCCCACTGTGGAGCCTGACATAGGGAGGGCCCTAGTCCCATGACCCCAAGATTATGACCTGAGCTGAAACCAAGCATCTGGCGCATAGCTAACTGAGCCACCTAAGTGTCCCTCTACTTGCATTCATAAAATATAATTACCTTTCTTTGGAAATTAAGCAAATGTCTTAAAAATTAAGTAAATTCTTTTATGAAGGGGAAATATAAATAAAGAACAGGAATATATATCTGTTTAGCTCTATTTATATTTTTCCCTCCTATTCATAGTTTTGATACTGGTCTTTTGCAAACACAGACCTTGTTTTTGAAGGATCCAAACATATAGTTGTTTTTTGTTTGTTTTTTCCCCAAATGTATGGTTATGACTACACCTGGGTCAAAGGTGGATACAGTCTCTGAGAAGTCCCGTGGGGCATGAACTAATGCTTAGTTACCGGAGGGTTTTATGAAATGGGTGATTGAAGGTTTTGCCCTCACACGTTTGTAAGATACTATTTACATTGCCTTTATTTCCTTGTTCTAAACATTACACACTGCAGATAAAAGATTCTAAAGCATTTGTTTGTAGTGGTATGGGTGGTGACAGCCAAAGTAATTATTAAGCTAACATGGTAACAAAAAATATAAACAAAATCTAGGTTTCTGCTGAAATGTGGGTTTGTTTAGGATAGCTTCCTGCTCTGGTAACTGCTCAGGGATGGGCAGTGGCCTTCACTCCTTGTGTTGGAATTGTCTTGGCAAGGTCAGGTGCCTGAGAAAGAAATGAACGCTTCCAGAACTGCGATTATGAAAGCTTGCTTGAAATGAGAAGCCTGGGAATGGACCATTTCTTCTTTTAAAAGTCTTTTCTCTTCGCTTTCAGGAATTCTTAGAATTACAGACTGGTATTTTGTGTGCATGTGTTGGGGGAAGGGGATGCGATGCAATTATATTATTGTGTAATGTCTGTTGTATCCCAGGATTTAGTCTTCTGTGTTCCACCTTCCTGATTTTTGCCCCTTTTCTTACTATGCATACTAATATTTATCTATTTTTTTTACACCTAACAGATTTGTTTTATTTATTTTTTTTAAAGATTTTATTTACTTATTTGACAGACAGAGACCACAAGTAGGCAAGAGAGGCAGGCAGGGAGAGAGACAAGGAAGCAGGCTCTCCGCGGAGCAGAGAGCCCGATGTGGGGCTCGATCCCAGGACCCTGGGATCATGACCTGAGCCGAAAGCAGAGGCTTTAACCCACTGAGCCACCCAGGCGCCCCCAGATTTATTTTAAAAGGAAGCTTATGTCATTATTGTAAATGGAAAACTTGTGTTGCTTGCTTATAAATATAGGTGACTATTTATATATAAACATACATACAGGGAAAACCAAACCATGTTATTCAATCCTAGCTAGATTATGCTGAGTGAAAGCAGTCAGCCTCAAAGGGCTACATTTTGTGTGGTTCCATTCATTCAACATTTTGGAGAAATGCAAAGCTAGAGTTGCAGAGAATAGATCAGTGGTAGGCAGAGGGTGGTAGGAGGAGTTGATCACAGAGGGATGGCAGGAGGGAGTTTTGGGGTGATGGAACTGGTTTGTATCCCAATGGTGGTGGTGGTATGCATGTGTTCAAATGTGTAGAACTAGACACCAAAGATATTTTTTGTATGCTAATTTCAAAAATAAATTCTAGTCGAAAGTTGTGGCCTCATGAAGGTTCTGAGCTTGGAGCTTTGCTCTGTCTTTGTTGAAAAAGAGACAATGGCAAATTCAGATAGGTGTTAAAAACTAACACCAACGGAGACTTTACCTAGTTGTTAGTTAGAGATATTGAATGGGAATTAAGAAAGAAGAAATGATCGCCAGAAGATTCCTTACTATTAAAAAAAAAAGATTCTTTAGTATTTTCCACAAGGGAAATGATCCTTTCAAAAATCCCTGAACAGATCCCAAACCCTCAGTTTATTTTTTTTTAAGATTTTATTTATTTATTTGAGAGGGAGATCACAAGCAGGCAGAGAGGCAGGCAGAGAGAGAGGGGGAAGCAGGTTCCCTGCTGAGTAGAGAGCCCCACGCGGGGCTTGATCCCAGGACCCTGAGATCATGACCTGAGCCGAAGGCAGAGGCTTTACCCTCTGAGCCACCCAGGCACCCCCCAAACCCTCAGTTTATAAATGGGAAATGTGCCAAAAATTGGACCCAGGCATGAGAAATGCTATCTGTGTGAACCCTCTCACCAGCCCCCTTACCCAGAGTAGTCCAGTTGATCCCAGTGTAGGTTTGTTTTGCCTTTCATTGGTTGAGATGTCCTCATCATGATGGACCCCAGGTGATGGATGAGATGAATGAGAACTTTGTAGGACAAACTTCATTTGTTCATGCAACAAATATTAATTGAGAGCTCTTGCATGCCAGGCATGGTGCTAGATGCTGGGCATATGAGGAGCAAAATAGTGTAACTCCTGCCATCATAGAGCTTTCAGTCTAGTGGAGGACAAGTATTGAACAATACAAGCACAGAAAGTAATATATAATTACAAACTGGTAAGTCCCATGGGCAAAAGGACAGGATGCTATGATGGAGGCTCAGGGGGAACTATTTGCATGTCCAGGAATAAAGGAGACGGCTCTGTAAAGCAGCATTTAAGTTGATACCTTAAGGATGAAGGGTTAGCCTGGCCAAGAGTGAAGGGACAAGCATTCTAGGCAGAAGGAATAGCATGTTCAAAGGCCATGACCCAGGAAAACGGGCCAGTGTGTCTAGTGCAGGGTGTAGTGACTACGTCCCTGGGTTTGGATGTGGCCTGTGAACTAAGAATGGTTTTTATATTTTAAAATTGTTGGCAAAAATTAAAAGAAAAATAGTCATGGCATAGAAAAATTATATGGCATTCAAATCTTGATGTCCATAAATTGGAACACAGACAGACCTCTTCGACTATATATTGCCTGGGGCTGCTTTTGTGCTAGCCATTGTGTGAGTCATTGCTACAGAGTTCATATGGTTCCACAAAGCTTAAAATAGTTCCTGTCTGATTCTTCACCAAAAAACTGTGTCAACCCCTGACTTAGAGGATGAAGAACAAGGGGAGAGGTAGGAGGAGCCAGCTCATGGGTGCTTTTCGCACCATAGTAAGGAGTTTGTTTATTTTGTATTTATTTTTCTTTATTTAACTATTTTTTGAGGGTGTGCCTGTGTGGCTCGGTCAGTTAAGCATCAGCCTCTGGCTCAGGTCATGACACCAGGGTCCTGGGATCGAGTCCCGCATTGGGATACTTGATCAGCAGGGAACCTGCTACTTCCTCTCCCTCTGCCACTCCCCCTGCTCCTATTGTCTTTCTCTCAAAAGCAGGGGGAGTGGCAGAGGGAAAGGAGAGGGAGAAGGAGAAGGAGAGAGTCTCAAACAGGTTCCACATCCAGTGTGGAGTCCTCTGCGGGCCAACCCTGAGATCCTGACCTGAGACAAAACCAAGAATTAGACACTCAAACCAACTGAGCCACCTAGGTGCCCCTATTTATTATTATTAGTATTACTTTTTGTTGTTATTGTTAAGGTTTTATTTATTCAAGAAATCTCTCCTCCCAACGTGAGGCTTGAACTCATGACCCTGAGATGAAGTGTTGCATGTTCTTCAAACTGAGCCAGCTAGGCACCCCATAGTAAGGAGTTTAGATGTTATATTCTTGATTCTGTGGAAAGCCATTGAACAGGGTTAGGGTGGAGGTGGGGAGTTACTGAGTCTCTCTCTCTGTTTTTTAACTTTGGCTTGTGGTCTGGTTTTTCCAGAGCCCCCAGGAAGCACATTCCTCAGGATAAGCAAGAGAACCCTCTTTGGCTCGTATCTGTACCCCCAAGTTTTGCTTTTCCTTTTCTTTTTGCCATCCTGGTAGGGGAGATAGGCTGCAAGTGTCCCATTTGTCAGTTGTTTTTGCCAAGTGCAGGTGGGGCTGGAAATGTGTTCAGGGCTGTTGGTTTTTCAATTTACTTTCATTGGCAGGATGAATGCTACGCTCAGCGTTTCAATGAGGGGTTTTTTGTGTTTATTTTGAGGCTTTAAGTAAATGACACAGTTCAAAAACAATATGCTTTGATTGTAGCTAATTTTGATTTATTTGAAAGCTTCTGTAGTTTATTTGGGAACTGAGGAAAAGAGCCTTCACACGCTCAGCTTATTCTAGCATTTTCTCTTCCCTTTCCCCTACAGACACAGTACTTGAGTGTTTTGCTTTTTTTAGAAAATGGGTTTTCACTTTGAAATGACTGTGATTTCAGAAAATTCTTGCTTTCTTTTATATTGTGATAAAATACATATGATATTAAATTTATCCTCTTAATCATTTTTAAGTATACAATTCAGTACTGTTACATACATGCACATTATTATGCAAACCATCTCTAGAACTTTCTCATCTTGCCAAACTGAAACTATGTACCCATCAAACAACAAAAACAATTCCCCATTTCCTTCTCCTCCCAGACCTTGGCAACCATTATTCTGCTGCCTATTTCCATTTCTGTGAATTTGACTACTCTAGGTAACTCATATAACTGGAATCATACGTGTTTGTGTTTTTGTGCCTGGCTTGTTTTACTTACCATAACGTCCTCAGAGTCCATCTATGTTATAGCAGGTATCAGAATTTCCTTGCTTTTTAAGGCTGAATAATATTTCAGTGCGTGGATATATAAAAAATTTTTTTATCCCTTCATCCATTGATGGACACATGTTGCTTCCACCTTTTCACTTTTGTGAATAATGCTGCTATGAAAATGTGTGTGTGTGTATATACATATTTTTTGAGATGCTGTTTTTAATTCTTCTGGATGTATGTCGAGTAGTGAAATTGCTGGATCAGATGGTAATTCTATTTTTAATGTTTAATTTTTTAAAAAAGATTTATTTATTTATTTTAGAGGGAGAGAGGGAGGGAGAGAGAGAAAGAGAGAGTGAAAGAGAGAGATCAAGCAAGCAGTGGGAAAGGGCAGAAGGAGAGGGAGAAGGAGTTCCAAGTAGACTCAGAGCTAAGCCCAGAGCCCAGTGCAGGGCTTGATCTCATGACTTTGATACCTGAACTAAAACTAAGAGTCAGTCGCTTAACTAGCTGAGCCACCCAGGTACCCCTCTATTTTTAATTTTTTAAGGAACTGCCATCTGTCTTCTATAATGGCTGTATCATTTTACTTTCCTGCTAGCAAAGCATAGGGATTCCAATTTCTCCACATCCTCATCAACACTTGTTGTTTTCTGTTTTTCTGATAGTGGCCATCCTAATGGAAAAGATGTGGCATCCCATTGTGGTTTTGATTTTCATTTCTCCTATGACTCATGATGTTGAGCATCTTTTCATGTGCTTTTTGGCTATTTATAAATCTTTTTTTGGAGAAATGTCTGTTCAAGTCCTTTGCCTTTTTAAAGAATCTGGTTCTTTGTTTTGTTGGATTTTTTTGTTGTTGAATTGTGGTAGCTCTTTATATAGTCTGGATATTAACCCTTATCAGATATATGATTTGTAAAATATTTTCTCCCGTTCCATGGATGCCTTTTCACTGTTTGGATTGTGCCTTTTCATGTACAGAAGGTTTTCATTTTGATGTAGGCCAGTTGATCTATTTTTATTTTTGTTGCCTGGGTTTTAATGTCACACCCAAGTCCAATGACGTGAAGCTTTTCTCCTATGTTTTCTTCTAAGAGTCTTATAGTCTTAGGTCCTATTTTTAGGTCATGATCCATTTTGAGCCAATTTTTGTATGGTATAAGGTAAGAGTCCGATTTCATTCTTTTGCACGTGACTTTCCAGTTTCTCAAACACCATTTATTGAAAAGACTGCCCTTTCCTCATTGAATGATTTTGGTACCTTGGCAGAAATCATTTGACCTTATATGCAAGGGTTTATTTCTGGGCTTTCCATTGTATTCCAATGGTCTATGTTTCTGTCTTTAAAATATTTATTTATTTATTTATTTATTTAGCAGGGGGAAGTGCAGAGGGTAAGGGAGAGAGAGAATCTTAAGCAGATTGCATGCTGAGCACAGAGCCTGATATGGGGCCTGATCCCACGACCCTGAGATCATGACTTGAGCCAAAATCAAGAGTCAGACGCTTAACCAACTGAGCCACCCAGGTGCCCTTATGTGTCTGTCTTTATGCCAATTCTTGCCTCCCTTTACTCAGCTTTTTTACTCTTTTCCTTTCTGCAGAGAAGGCTTCTTTTCACTTGGAGCAGAGTTGTGTTGTTTTTATTTTCTATCTTTAATAGGGGAAAAAATGTGCCCCTGTTTCCCTTTCTGCTTGAGCAATCTTCATTGATTGTTCCAAATATGTAATTAAATAAGTAAATTAAAAAGTGAAAAATCCATGTGTGTAGGAGGTGGTTCAGTGTAGTAGTTAAGAAACTTATATTCATATCTTTGTCCCCACTTACTGTCTGTGAGAAATCACCAAAGTTACCAGGTGTTTCTGAGCCTCAATTTCTCATCTGTAAGATGGGAGCATGGAGAGTCTCTGTGGTGAATCAAATGAAAACAAAGCAAGAGTGTGCATGTACATCATTCTGCTCACTTCCTGGCTCAGAATAATAGTAGGAATTTTTACATCTCAGAAGTATACATTTTCTTACTTTGTGCACTTCACTTCTACACTTAGCTTCCCCTTTCACCCAAAATGTCCTCTCCTATCTCTTTTATGACAAAGTCTCCTTCTGCTGTGCATCCTTTTTAAAAAAAGATATTTTACTTATTTATTTGAGAGAGAGAGCAAGAGAGAGGACAAGTGGGGGGTGGGGAGAGGGAGAAACAGACGCCCTACTAAGCAGGGAGCCTGATGCAGAGCTCTATCCCAGGACCCCAGGATCATGACCTGAGCTGAAGACAGATACTTAACCTGTTGAGCCCCCCCAGGAGGAGCCCCTAGATCTTCCTACATTAATAACAGTTTAACTGGGCTGTTCTGAGACACAGGGGTGGGGTTGTGGGATAATGATTTTGTCCCCAGCAGACATTGGGCAATGCCTGGGACATTTCTGGTTGTCACACCTTGGGGGAGAAGCTACTGGCACCTCGTGGGTAGAGGCCAGGAGGGCTGCTGGACCTCCTACCATACACAGGACAGCTTCCCAACAACAAAGAATTCTCTGACCTCAAATGGGAACAGTGCTGAGATTGAGAAAACCTAGTTTAATGGAGGCTAATCCTGCCATTCTTGTTTTTCTGTATTAGCATCTTGCACCTGACTTTTAAAAGATTTTTATTTATTTATTTATTTATTTGACAGACAGAGATTACAAGTAGGCAAGAGAGGCAGGCAGGGAGAGAGAGGAGGAAGCAGGCTCTCCTCAGAGCAGAGAGCCCAATGTGGGGCTCGATCCCAGGACCCTGGGATCATGACCTGAGCCGAAAGCAGAGGTTTTAACCCACTGAGCCACCCAGGTGCCCCATTGCACCTGACTTTTTGCAAGCTGCATATAGGACTGCCTGGGAATAATCCAGTGAAAAGGAAGAAAGATCAGTTTGGAGGAGTATTCCTGGTTGTGCTTCTGAAGTAACAATGTGCCAGGGAAAAGGCTACCTACCGCAGCTGTTGGAAGTTAGTGCAGCTGGGGCGCCTGTGTGGCTCAGTAGGTTGAGCCTCTGCCTTTGGTCTGGGTCATGATCTCAAGGTACTGGGATCGAGCCTTGCATTGGATGCTCTGCTTGGTGGGGAGCCTGCTTCCCCCTCTCTCTCTTCCTGCCTCTCTGTCTACTGGTGATCTCTCTCTCTCTGTCAAATAAATAAATAAAATCTTAAAAAAAAAAAAGAAATTAGTGCCGCTAATTTGGGACCATCTCCAGTGACACTGAAAACACTGAAGCCAAACAGATGGTGGCGCTTTGGAACTAGTTATGAATTTCTACAGGATTACTTAGGTGATTGTGACCATCAGTCTTAATATACCTGTATCTTATATCATTTACATTTATTGGAATGTAGCTAGCATAGGCAATATTGATTTCACGTAGGTTGAGAGGTTTACCCTGTCACTTGTGGCATGACAAACTTCAGCTATTTATTTTTTTTTAAGGATTTTAGTTATTAGAGAGGGTGTTGCCAGAAATAGCCG
>PISX010022852.1:0-30963 GCA_004024625.1 Mellivora capensis
TGGAGTATTATGCCTCCATCAGAAAGGATGAATACCCAACTTTTGTAGCAACATGGACGGGACTGGAAGAGATTATGCTGAGTGAAATAAGTCAAGCAGAGAGAGTCAATTATCATATGGTTTCACTTATTTGCGGAGCATAACAAGTAACATGGAGGACATGGGGAGATGGAGAGGAGAAGGGAGTTGAGGGAAATTGGGGGGGAGATGAACCATGAGAGACTATGGACTCTGAAAAATAACCTGAGGGTTTTGAAGGGGTGGGGGGTGGGAGGTTGGGGAATCCTGGTGGTGGGTATTGTAGAGGGCAGGCATTGCATGGAGCACTGGGTGTGGTGTAAAACTATGAATTCTGTTACGCTGAAAAGAAATTAAGAAAATTTAAAAAAAAAAGAACTGAAAAAAAAATCCATAAACTGTTTTGAAAAAAAAAAAAAAAAGGAGTAAGGATCGGGAAAGACTACAAAGAAAATGTAACATTTGACTTAATAGCTATGCAGAAATGTAATATTTGAGCCTTAATAGCTATGCAGAAAATCTTGAAGTGGAAAATGGAAGAGCACTCTGGTTTCAGAGAATGACATGTGCAAATGCAGTATATGAAGGGGTCAAGAGACAGTGAACAATTCCATGTGACTAGAATATCAAGGAAGTGTGTGTGTGTGTGTGTGTAGCATTAAGGAGTAAGAAGAATGTTAAGTGGAAAAGCTAAGATAAGGATAGAGATTAGAAATTTACAAGAAGGCTTGCATGTTATTTAAAAGAAGACTGGTCTACATTTATGTACCTGAAAGCTGGAGAAAATGTTTGTTTTTGACAAATATATGTATCTGCTGTTTCTGTGGAAGGTGAATCATAGGGTCAAGGATTAAGAAGAGAACATCTATTAGAAAATAACAGCTCTACTATAAATTATTTGGGCTTAACCTAAAAGAATTTCAGTGAGGATTAGCAGAAAGGAGAAGCATTTAAGATCCATTTCAGAAAGAGAATAAATCGGTTTCTATGCCAGATTGCAGAGCAGCATGAAGAGAATGTGCACTGGAGATGGCTATCTGGTTCCTAATATGGAACAAACAGATGGATTACATTTTCATAACCCTCTCTTCCTAAAGAGGAAGACAACTTGATTCTGCTATCAATGCTCTTTGTGTTTGTAAAATATTTATTAAAAGGGAAAGAGATGGCCTTGTGCATATATTAATTCAGGGATATAAAACTAATTCTTAAATGTTTAATAGAAAATGCTCTTATAGTAGGTAGAATGGCAGTTACCCAAAGATACCAAATTCGAATCCCTGGAATTTATGAACATTTCTTTATTTGGAAAAAGAGTCTTTGCAGATATAATTAAAGATCTTGAGATGAGGGCTTTATCCTGGGTTTCATGAGTGGACCTTAAATCCAAGGACGACTATCCTTATAAGGAAGGGTGAGGCCGAAGTAGATTTGACAGAAGAAAAGGAGGAGGCAATGAGGCCACTGAGGCAGAGATTGGAGTGATGCTGCCATAACAAAGAATAGATGCAGTCACCAGAGGGTGAGACCAAAAAATGGATTCATGTCTCTGGCCTTTTGGTGGGATACAGCCCTGCTGACACCTTAATTTGAAAATTCTGTTTTAAGTCAATCAATTTGTGATAATTTGTTAAGGCAGCCACAGGAAACTAATATACTCTGTTTAAGCCATGCTTAGGAACCACCACAAAATCAGAATTTTCACACATACAAGGTATTCAGTAAATGTGTTGAATTAATACAACCCAAACCTTCTCTCTCTCCCTCTCACTCTTTTAGCCTGGAATCAAGCCTATCTTCTAAGTTATCTTCTATCTGCTAACTCACTGACACTGGAAAAGGGCAGGAAATCTCAGATTTTTCCAAATTAACTTAATGCTTTTGCAGGCTTAATTTATATATAGCAAGAAAAAAAAATCCAGTTTGATGATTGTGATAATTTTATTCTTATTTTTTTTCCAAAAATAACTTTCCAAAGTCTTTAGTCTAATAAAATTGTTCCCATAGTTAAGAATATAACTCTCTCCCCTTCCTTAAAATTCTCCCTTTCCTGTTCTGCCCACTATTTCCAGAGATTGCCAGTTCCCTAGTTACATTTCACATTTCTGGTAAGCAATAATTGCAACTTTAACCACCTCTTTTGCCAGGAATTTACCATTGCTTTTTCATTTGGGGTTAATTATACCTACTAACTGGACTGAAATGATGTTCTTGCCTTACTGAGACATCATTTACTTTGTCTTCTAACTGGTTTTAAGAAATTCTGTAGTTAGAAGATCTTTAAGCATTAACACTTTATAGAATTGTCTTTTGTGATGAAAGAATAGAATCTTTAACTAAAATTATATTGTTTTTGTGATTTTTCACTAAAGTAAATTCACACATGTATACAGTTTTTCTGTAATCACTGGTATCTCCTGATAAATTATCTGTTCTAATTCACTCAACTTCATGTTCTTCTTTTTCCAAAAGATAATAAAACATTTAGTGGTAACTCAACCTAAAATCCACACCTATGACATTTAACTGAAGATCTTACTCAATTCATTAGTTCACTAACAATAACCAACACTCTTCTTTGTATGTCTTTTCAACCAGCTTCCATTTCATTTAATAGTGCTTTTCAAGCCAACTCAAATTAATTTTGCAATCAAAATTTCACATGGCATTGTCTCGAGTACTTTACTAGAAGTCAAGATGCATTACATCTACTCCACTCTGTTCATTTACTAAGGCTGTAAAGCTATCAAAAAAGCAACCAGCTTTGTCTGGCACAATTTGTTCTGTATTAACTTATTTATTCTATTTATTTCTCATGGCTGTGCTTTTCTTTCTCAGGTTATTTTAAACCAAGCATGTGGTAGCATTTTCAGAACAATTTTCTATTTTGTACTTTCTTATTTAATCAATAAGATTAACTACACTTAAGAAAGCAATTAGTCATTTTTGTTCAAAACATAAAGAGTTTTATAGATTAAAAAAAAGTATCCAACTTAATGTAAAGCGAGAGATGACTTAACTTTTAAGATGGCATCAATTGGTGGACTTAATTTATGGTGACTGGGTCTGAGACTTAATTTAGCACTAGCTGCCTCTGATACAACATGCAAATATTTGTTTTAGAAGTTCTCATGGAAGTTTTAACAGAAAAAATGCTACAGTCCCCATAATTTGAGTTAGAAAGAGGATATATACTAAATTCTTATAGAATTTCTGTTGACTAAATTGATACTGGAAATGGATTTAAAAGCATATATTTTATCCACATATTTTTCTTATAAAATAGGGCAGGGTAAGTTAGTTCAGGAAAACCATAAATATACTTTGATTACATTATATAATCCCCTTGATTATGCCTAGAATTAGGACATAAAAATTATTCTAAATATTTGTCTTTATGAGTCATGCATTTTCTTTTTCAGTTAGCCCAAGAGAAATAGAAATATACTTTTATTCTCCCTACATAATATATCCCCTTTGCTTATGACTAATTTTAGGCTGCAAAAGCAATATGAAACAAAAAAGCATTCCCCACTCTTGGGCTATATAACTATCTTCATTAATAACATAGCTCTTTTTCTGCCTCCACCTTATCAGTTTCTCTTTTTCTACAAATATACAGAGACTGCTATTCAAATCAGGAGCCATAGCAAGGTTAAGGAAGTAGAAGGTGTTAGATGACAATGGTTTTTCACTCTAGAAGACTTAACTGTTGAGTGACAAGCAGTGTAAATGAGGTGGTGCCTAGAATAAATGATCCATCATAAGTAGACCAACTAAGTTTAGTAAATCTTAGTCCAAAAACACCCATACAAGTGGAATGCCTACTCAATATGGTAAATGATGAGCATACCAATTTGATCTTAAACTAGATCTAAGAAAGAAAAGTTGGCCAAATAGACTGTAGGAGAAATTAAGGATGCTTCATTTTTATCTGTTGATAAAAACAAAGATTAGTTTGTATATAGACGCAAACAAACAAACAAATCATTTCACCCAAGAGAGATGAGACTATCACCATGAAGTCTCAAAGGTAGCATACACCTCACATAAATATTCTGACTGCATTAGATAAAAAAACATTGTAATAATCTGGCTGATGTCTTCCAAATAGTGCAAGCCTTGGAGAAACATCAGTAGTGAACCAAAAGAGAGGACAGGCTAAAAGAAAGGAAAAGATACAAAAAATGAGATGGTATTAAAAAAAAAAAAAAAAAAAAAAAAAAAAAAAAAAAAAAAAAAAAAAAAAAAAAAAAAAAAAAAAAAAAAAAAAACAGAAAAAGAAAAAGAAGGGCCCCCCCACCCGCAAAAAAGAACTTGAACTGCAGAACAAAAGTTAAAATTGTTAGAGTATAATTGAACCATTAGGATTATAAATCAGTCACATGAAGAATGAATTTTAAAAACTCTCTGGGAATACAAAGCTAAAGCCAAAAAAGGAAAGAAAGAAAGACAGACATGAAAGAAGGAAGGAAGGAAAAAAGAAAGGAAGGGAAAAATAAAAAAGAAGAAAATAATGAGACATACGACCTGTAGAGACAACAATGCAGTCTAGGGCTTTTAGATTCTCCAGAAGGAACTAGGTTAATGAAAATAGGCTGAATATCTCAAGAAATAATGGAAAAAAATTTTGCTAAGCCAAGGAAGATAGTTTATATAAAGGTTTTACCAAGTTACTGGGAAAATTGAATTTTAAAAAGTCCTTTTTAAGGCTTAATTGTGATTATTTTTAATTTTCAAGTTATAAAAATTTTTTCTATATCCATGTAAGCACAAAAAACAGATTATTTGCAAAGAAACAAAAATAAAAGTTTCAGATTTAAATAAAGTTAGCTTCAGTTTCTTCTCTAAGGCAAATGTCAGATGAAAATGCAAATACGTCTTCAGATTTTTAGAAAAACCCCTCAAGAATGCCAAATTGTTATTCATGAGAAAAGGCAACAAGAAAGGGTTTTCAAATTGCAATGAATAAAAAATATATATGCTTTTTTTTCTACTTTTCGTTTGGCAAGAGAAATCAGCTGAGATGAATGCAGGATGAATCAAAATCCAGAACTAAAGAATGGAAAATATAAAAAGAGATTGGAAGAGAAGCTGGGAAGCAAATACATATATGAAGCCAGGTCTAAGACAAAGTTACCAGTATCTTTGCAAAACTGGATGCAATGGAAAAATTCTTGAAAAACATTTTTGAATGAAAAATATTTTTGGATGGATGAATATGACATATATGGAATTATTATCTATCAACGAATGTTGTCTTTCAAAAATACATTTGGAAGTGAGGTAATGAAGAAGAAGTGAAAGGTGCCTTAATTTTTATACCTAAAGAGAGACAAAAATACTTGTTTTGGTACTGGATATTATAATTAAGGTATATTAATTTAAGTATATGTTAAAGATTTACTTATTTATTTGAAAGCGAGCATGTGAAAGTCGGGGCGGGGCAGTGGGGGAAGGGACAGAGGGAAAGGGAGAGAGACAAGCAGACTCCCTGCTGAGTGTGGGTGGAGCTTGAGGCAGGGCTTGATCCCAGGACCCTGAGGTGACTTGAGCCAAAACCAGAATCAGATACTTAATTGACTGAGCCACTCAGATGCCCCAAATTTAAGTAATTTGTAAGTACACTTAAATACATGCCCCAGATAAATTAAAAACAGGATTTATACATCCTAAATCACAGAAGAAGACAAATGCATACACTGCAAAAAAGAAAATATGAGCATGTAGGGACACACAAAAGAGTAACAAGATAAGAATTAAGAAAGAACAGAACACATATAATATTGCAGATGTATTCTGATTTATATGAATTTGTCTCCCAGCCCCTACTTAGGATGTAATAAGTTGCAAAGAGCATTACTTCCTTCCTAACAAGAAAAAAGCAGGGTAGGGGGTACCTGGGTGGCTCAGTGGGTTAAGCCTCTGCCTTCTGCTCAGGTCATGATCTTAGGGTCCTGGGATTGAGTACCACATCAGGCTCTCTGCTCAGCAGGGAGCCTGCTTCCCCCTCTCTCTCTTTGCCTGACTCTCTGCCTACTTGTGGTCTCTCTCTCTTTGTCAAGTAAATAAATAAAATCTTAAAAAATAAAAAGTCAGCATAATCCACAAAATCGTAACTCCTCTCAAGCCCATCAGAGAGCTGAGATCTCAGGTCAATGCCTGGCCTGAATACCAGGAATAATAGGCTCCTCCAGTGACAGAGAGGGACATGAGCACTGGCTTAGCTGGGCAGGGCACAGAAGTAAGATGAGGTCACTGTAGAAGGGGATGAGATTTCTGGTAATTTTTAAAACAAATTGCAGAAACCGACTGTGGACTTGCAGAGCAGGCATAGCTTGCACGAAAGGACAGCATAAGAGTATATACTTTGGAAAGTAGAGGACTGACAGCTGGCAGCCAGACTCAGTGACTATTTGTTCCCACCTTGCAGGCTCTTCTCCTGTGGACTTTACGATGGGTTTACAAGAAAGACTGAGGACAGAGTGAGAGACCAGAGGAGACTTCTGTCAGGATGAAGTCCTATGGAGGGGAATAGCATCTGTTGTGGGAAACAGACAAAGCCTCACCCAGATCTTTCTCTCCCATACATTTTATGGAATGAAAACCTTAAGCCACTGGGAGAAGGGCCCCGGACCTGGTTGTCCAGGGTGTGGGAGAAAACTGAGGAAACAGTAAAAGAAAAAAAAAATTCCAATCATTTCAGAGGAGTAAAATCTCTCACTAGCATAAAGTCTGCCAAATATTCAAGGCAAAGTTTGGGCTGTCACAAGGAGGATAGGCAGGATCACTGAGAAAGCCACATGCTCAATCCAGAGACACAGAGCCTGCTTACGCCTAAAAATGGCTTCCCCACCCTCAACTACCAGACTGACAAGAGTTGAATAACGTAACAGCTCTCTACCACCCAGGGAGGGGCAAAAATATTAAAAAATACACTCTTAAGGGCATAGGTTCTCAGGGAAACCTAATGATGCAGAGTGGTGAGAAATTCTCTCTAGTGATCGAACCCCCAACCTCAGCACAAGACATCCTGAGAGGATCTGAAATCTGTGATGCATTGAATGCAATAAGAAACAACAAAGTCTAACTCCAGACTGGCTCTAGAACTGATTGATTTAACACCCCACAATAAAGGCCTAGTGGAAGAATAGGTATGCACATTACCGGGCATAAATACCATTACCTCAATCTCTACTGTCTTTAAATAATGCCCAACTTCTATTCAAATATTATAAAACACATTAAAAAGCAAGCAGGGAAAAATGCGTCACCGTTAGGAAATAACCAATCATGGAATCAGATACAGATATGACCTAGTTGGAACTAAAAAACAAGATATATAAAATAACCATGATTAATATAATGAGGCTTTAATGGAAAAAGTGGACAATGTGCATAAACAGATGGGAAATTTTTGCAGACAGATGGACTATATTAGAAAGAATTAAATGGAAATTGTAGAAATGAAAAAAAGATAATAATAAAACCCATAATAATTGAAATGAAAAATGCCCTTGATGGGTTATTAGTAAATTTGAGCAGCCATGAAAAGAGAGTGAGCTTAAAGAAAAAAATCACTCAAATCTTAAGAAACCAAACAGCATATAAAAATGGAAGCAACAGAGTAATTTCTCAAACCTCAGTTTGGAGGCAAATATCTCAAGTTCAAATTTCAACTCTGCTATTTAATAGCTTTGCAACTTTGAACAATTTACATAAATTTCCTATGCTTCAGCTTAATACCTCAATAACTGAGATTGCAGTCATACTTTATGAGGTTCTTGTGAGGACTAGATGAATCACTGCATGTAAAACATTTAATAAGTATACATGTTCCCACAGCAAGTATCAGTAATTATTAGCTGGTACTATTACTGAACAATAAAAAACCACACTAGTGTACCAAGGAATTATGCCAGTCTAAATCAAGATAAGCTAGTGTAACAATGGTTATGTTAAACAAAATTAAAATCATTTTATCATTAAATATGGTAAAATGTCACAAGAATACAGCTGATAAAACTTTATACACGAAAAAGCACAAATACACAAAGCAACATCTCAGAAATACAAAGAGAAACAGAAATATGTGTAATGAGAGATATACACAAAGAGATACAGACAGAAATGAATATGAGAGAGAAAAACTTAGTCATCTATAACTGATGACACAAAAATAATTATATAAAATTTGAATATTATAATTCATATAATTGAATTACTAATTAAAAAATAAATTATATATTCACAGAGGATATAGCATATTTTTATGTATCCATGAAATAATTAACTTTATGTTAGTCAACCAAAACAACTGTGTATATTCTGAAATTCTGAGTATGTTACAAAATAGATAAGTGGGATAATTTACATTGTCTGACAAAATGTAATAACAATAGACACTAATAACAGATATTTTCTTCTAAAATTACTAACAGAAAATTTATTTAAATTTTTAAATAATTATTTAAATTTAAAAGATCTCTACCAAAAAAAATTGGTACAAATGGTAACTCACATATTTAGAAAATAGAAATATTGGCACTATAAATCAAAACTTACAGGGGAAAGCCAAAATGATGATGTATATTGTATGTATATTGTATATTGATGTATGAGATGAATATTCAAGTAAAATTTTTAAGTGCAGCAAAATTAAAATAAATGAATTAAGAATCCCACTTAAGAACCCAGAAAGGGTAGCAAAATAAATTCTTTGAAAGGTAGAAAGAATAGAATATATAAAAGAAAGAATAAAAAACTAATGCTTAGGAAAAGGAACACAGTAAAACTAATATGAATAAATCTGAAAACAGGTTCCTTTAAATTATTAATAAAATGTACATGTTTTTATAAGATCAGTTAAAAATGCAGAAGGAATACAAAAATAAACAACTTTAAAAATTAAATATCATCACAGCCATAAAGAAGTTTTTTCATTAGGTAGGAACAAAGCTTTGTTAATGAATTTAAAAATCTTCATGAAAGGGGCACCTGGGTGGCTCAGTGAGTTAAAGCCTCTGCCTTTGGCTCAGGTCATGATCCCAGGGTCCTGGGATAGAGCCCCGCATCGGACTCTCTGCTCAGCAGGGAGCCTGCTTCCTCCTCTCTCTGCCTGCTTCTCTGCCTACTTGTGATCTCTGTCAAATAAATAAATGAAATCTTTAAAAAAAATCTTCATGAAAGAATTCTATTATTAAAGATGGCTTACATAATGAACACTGTTTTAAGAAGACTTGAGAACAGATCACAGATAGACTTTGGAGCAGATAATCTCTACACCATTTAAAAAATTGTAAAGAATAGGGAAGAAGTAATTTTTTCTGTGATAGTTTGATTGCATTACTGGCCCTAATTTTTCATATGTCTTCGTATTTGTGTCCTCTGTTCACACCTCCGCACGCTCACTCTTGGCATGGCTGTCATCTGTTTATCCAATGGAACAGTAGCAAACCTAATGCCAGCAGAAGCTTTCAAAGGCACATGCAGGGTTGAGCTTTCTTGGACCCCTGCATGGAGGAACTAGATTGCTGGAGGGATGTGTGAGACACATGAAGGAAAGATGAATTATCCCAGCTGTGCATTTCTTATATCAGCCCTCTCTCAGGTGACCTGCCAGCTGACCCAAATGATGCACAAGCCTCACTGAGATAAGCCAAGCCATATCAACATAAGTAGAAACAACCTGCCAATCCATATACTCATGAAAAATAATAAATGTTGTTGTTTAAGCACTAATTTAGAGATGATTTCTTATACAACCTTATTACAGTAATAGTTAACTAATAATCTTTTTATTTGTTCAATATGATCAGTATAAACTAGACATCAAAATCTGACCAAAATAGCAATTATAGGCTATTTAAATTAAATTAAATTAAATTATACAGCATATAAAAAACATGAGAAGCAGCTAAAGTTTTGGCAACTGGTAAATTCATTCCTTTAAACACTGTTATGATTAGGGGAGTAAAAATGAAAATAGTGAGCTAAGTGTTCAATTCAATAGTTTAGAAAAAGCATTATAAAACCAATTTCTCTAAAGGAAGCAAACAATAATAAAAGCAGAAACCAACATATTAGAAGTTCTTAAAGTAGAAATAATAATTCAAATAAAAATGTAGAGGAAAAAAATGCACATTAATATAACCCAAAATAAGAACATGAAGAAGTGAAATAGATTTTAATGAAGTTGGAGAATTGGCTCATGCTGTTGTTTTTAAGTACACTTTGAGTCACATTTAAGATTTCTAAGTTGATAAATGTGGTAGAAGGAAGACATTGAAATTGTAGCACTTATATTGGCAGAAATTGGCAAGTACCTCACCCACAGAAGATGTTCAAATAAATACGTGTTAAATTAATGAAAGATGATAAGCAAATGAGTTCATATTAATGAAATATTTTATTATTTTTTTATTTTTTTTCCCCAAAGATTTTATTTATTTGAAAGAGAGAGAGAGATCACAAGTAGACATAGAGGCAGGCAGAGAGAGGGAGGAAGCAGATTCCCCGCTGAGCAGAGAGCCTGACGCGGGGCTCGATCCCAGGACCCTGAGACCATGACCTGAGCCTGAAGGCAGAGGCTTAACCTACTGAGTCACCCAGGCGTCCCAATATTTAATGAAATATTTTAAATGTTAATGATTTTATGTTATTGTAAATTATGTTTCTATTTTATAAAGCTCTTCCTGGGTATAGTTTGAAAAATAGAGTGGTGCTTACCTAAAAGAAGGGAGATCAGTAAGTTATGATATTCTGGCTAATGGTTAATGGGCGCAGGAGTGGAATTTGAGAGGAGGAAATAAACTGGAGTTATAGGTGAAAGAATCACTAGGTAGTGGTGACTTCTTGGTTGTGGGCAATTATCAAGTGTGACAAATTTGGGTTTAATGCCTTGAGTTTACTTACAGATAATGAGTCCATTTACTAAGAATTGATATACTTGTCATTAGTGCTGTTTACCAACAACTATTATGTTCCTGTCTTCTTCAAGTTTCATTGTAGGATCATTTTTTCTTGTATCTGATTGGTTGAGTAGAGCCATTTAGAAAAATTTTGGCCAAGGAATTGTGCAATGAAGTAAAATGTGTCACTTTCAGGATGAAAATTTCTTTGTTGATGCAAGGGCCTGTAGCACTCTCTTCATTAAATCATTAAGATTACAAACTAATTCTAGGCAGTGATTGTTCTGTCAGCCTATGGACTAAAGACAGCCATAGTTCTTTTTTTAACTCTACTAATTAAGGGGTGGAGCTTAGTTTTCTATTCTGAATTATAGGATTGACTGCTTAACTAAGAGAATGTAGCAGAAATGATGCTGTGCCAATATCAGATCTAGTCTTAAAGGGAATTGACAACTCCACATCCTCCCTCTTGGAACATTTGCTCTTGGGACATGACCTGTAGGAAACCTGATGCCATGCTTTGAGAAGCACAAGCCACCTAAAAAGACTACATGTAAGTCTTCTAGCAGATAGTTCTTTGGAGCTTCCAGCCAATTGTAAGCATCTGTTGCTAGCCATATGAGTGACCTGTGTTGGGCAATCCACCCAAATCAGTGCGTCAGATGACTGTAGACCCAACAGATATCATATGGAGTGGAAGATTCCCATTGAGTCCATTCAGCCCACAGAACCATGAGAGGTAATAACATGACTGTTGTGTTAAGTCACTAAATGTTGGGTGGTTTGTTACACAGAAAGAAATAACTGAGACAATCTGGATTCTGGAATAAGAGTGTTGATGTCAGGGAACAGAGACCACTCTCCCCAGATTATTCTTACAAAGCATAAGAAAGAAATAAGTCTTTCTTGTGTTAAGCCCTTGAGATTTTCAGGTGTTGTTTAGGATAAAATAACCTAGACTAACCTGATTGATAAACACAGAATACGCCATACTGTGGAAGTAACAAGTTTTCTTGGAAATTTAAAAATAAGCTTATTTTTATACCAAGGGGACAACCAAGTAAAGATATCCAGAGGCATATGGATCTTACACATAGGAAGTCTAGTGTCACTCTATAGGCTTTTATTAAAGATGTATATGTTGATAAACTACTCTGGGAGTGTATTCAATCTGGATTTTATAGTGATTTTAGGGTAGTTGAAGACCACATTAAATTTTTGGAATCCTTGACTTTTGAATTGTAAATCATTATTGTAACTATATAAAACATTTGTGAAACCAATTTGGCAAGGTATAATCTTCATCCTCAGGGACACTCAGCCTTCTCTGATCCATATTAATCCATAATGCAAACTTTTTCCTTCCAAAAAAAAAAAGGCTTTTTTTCCCTTTTTTCCTATTATTTCATCTTATATTCAGTCCTTGCTGCAGCTTGAAGATTCTGTCATTTCCAACTTCATATCAACTAAATATTTGGTCAGCATGACACAATCTGTGTTTCAATAATTACTTTAATGTCTTAAATAGTATAAGATTCTTCTACTGATTACTGAAAATTAAATTATGAACAAATTCTGAATACTAGTTAGGGGTCCCCAGGACAGTATGAGTTCAATATGAACAGGTTATACCAAAAAACCTTGTGTAAAAGCACATGGTATCAGTTGACAGGTAAATTTTGGGACTAAAGATACCCCTTACATTGGATGTGTGTCTTCTCTTCTCTGTAACTGTGAAAGATCACCAACCTTGCAGAGTTGCTTCCAGGAGGACCTGAGTTGATAATTTGTACAGTGTTTGACATGCTTACGTGTTTACTCAGGAACTGGAACAAACCGGTACTAATTCAGCAATGTCAATTTCAAGTCCTTGCAATAATACAGGGTGTAATCAAAGTGGATAGGTATATTTTCTTATACATAGGATTCATTTTCCTTCTACAGAGAAAGTTATCCTCTTTCCTGTCTAAAGAAAAGAAGCTAAATGAAGTAGAGTAGCATGGCTTTTCCTTCGTCATCTTTTAATATTTCACCTTCAGCCCTAAGCAGCAGACCTTCTTCTTTTTCTTATCCTTCTTGATTTAAACATGATTTTTAGGATTCCTTTTTGTTTCCTTTGGAATTTTTCTCAATTCCATTTTTGCTTTAAAATAACTGGCAATTTTCTTAGGTGTATGAATTATTATTCTGTCATCATTCTTGCTTATATCACTACTTTCATCATTTTACATGTTCTCACATTCATCGGCAAGCTTCCCAGGCAGCTGCACTGATCTCTTTAGGTATCTCAACATTTTTTTCTTCATTAAAACTATCTGGGATTGTATGGTCTGAAGACCATTTGTGATAGTCTTTCTTTCCTTTTGTGGCACTTTCATTTTATTAATATATAGATGTCAAGCCATTCTTTCTCTAAGCTTTCTGAAATATGGATTTTTAACATCTAGCAGTTTCCAACTCTGTGTACTGCTTTTTTTTTTTTCCTTCTGGATTAAAAAATTACTTTTTTCCAGGATTCCTGATATTTTTTCTTCCTTAATAAGCTCTTCTCTGTTGGTATGAATTAGGTCTAGGGACAGGTCCCCCTATTAAGTGTAGAATTGACCCAAATATCTGGTTTCCACAGAATGTTCTCATGGATGAATAATGGAAGTCCCCAATAAGTATTGTTTTACTTCAAACAAGTTTGATAACAAAACTATATTGACTTTTGTTTTCTGGTTCATCCGGCTCCCTGAAGTATATCCAATCATGGCAACATTTCTGCTCTACTCTCCTTTGAACCTCACCCAGACACCATCATGTTTTCATTATTTTCACAGGAAGCTCTTCAAAATTCTGCCCCTCTTGTGTGCTTCTGTGGACCACACTATATCTTTGCTACTTAAGTTCTGACAAAATGATGGGGTAGAGAGTCAGCAAGGCAAGACTGAAGTTAGGATATCTAGTGAATCTTTAATTCAAACATCTTCATTGTACATTGTCTAGACTAACACTATTTTATTTTATTTTATTTTTAAAGATTATTTTCTTTATTTGAGGCAGTGGGGGGCAGAGGGGAAGGAAGAGAATCTTAAGGAAGAGAATCCATGCTGAGCATGGAGTGCGACTCAGGGCTTGGTCTCACAACCCTGAGATCACTACCTGAGTTAACTCACAAGAGTCAGGCACTTAACTGACTGCACCATCCAAGAGTCCCATGGACTAACTACTAATATTTTAAATAACAGTAACAATAAGAATGGTCTTGTTATATAGAAATACATTTCCTTTTGCTCCATTTTCTATATCTCTATATGGGAAAACCATGTGGCTGCCCATGAACAAAATATTTCTAGAATGAAATTGAATGCTTCAGGTCATAAAGCTGTTTGTCATTTATTAGTAAGACAACACAACAGACAGTAGAGTGTAGGGCTCTGGAGGCAGACTGTCTGACTTATATCCTAGATGCACCGCTAACTAGAAGAATAACTCTGGTAGATTACTTAACTTCTGAGTTAGCTTGTTTATTCATCCAATGAGGATAATTATAGACTCACATTTGTAAGATTAAATAAGTTAATATACATAAAGTGCTAGAGCATGCCTACATGTGATGAAGGCTATCATTTCTATCTGACAAGTATGCCTGCCTTAGAATGGCAGCATGCAGTGATAGAATGAACGCAAGCTTCAGAGTTGGGTATTAAGTCCTCCTTGATCTTACTATTTATTAACTATAACAGCCTTAGGGAATGATTTCATTTTTTAGCTTGTTGTCTTTCCTATAAAATGAGGATGAAAATATATCACAGGATAATGTGAGCATCGATGTTGGTGTGGCAGAGAAGATGTAGGGCACAGGACAGACACTCTTCCTTTGGGAGGGGTTAATGTTTTTAAGACTCTCCCTGTTCTCAAGGGGTTTTATATCATGTTTGGGAGGCAGCCCTGGGTTGTGATTAAGTTTTTCTCTGAAGTTAGATAGATTTTGGCTTTTTTTTTTAAGTTCTTTTTTCTACAGTGTTGTTTTTCTTTTTTTAAAGATTTAATTTATTTGAGAAAGAGAGCATGAGAGCACAAGCAGGGGATATTGCAGAGGGAGAGGGAGAAGCAGTCTCCCCACTGACAGGGAACCTCACATGGGGCTTGAGCCCAGGACCCTGGAATCATGACCTGAGCTGAAGGCAGACACTTAACCAAGTGAGCCACCCAAGCGCCCCATAGATTAGGTTTCAACTCTTCACCAGCTATGAACATTTGGGAAAGTTATGGAAACTCATTTTGTTCTCATTCTTATTCCTTACCTATAAAATGGATATTCACTTGACATTGTGAGAATTAAGTGGAATAATCTAAACAGAAACTTTAGCACGATGCCTGGAGCATCACAGTCGCTCTCCCTATTATCATGGACTTGTCTCCATTGTCATGAAACCAATTTCTGACTAAAACTTGTAAATTTGCCTACAAGGATAAAATACACTAAATAATGGACATCAAATTTCTGGTTGGTTTGATAGTTACATTTCCAAGTATAAATGAATAATTCAGAATTTTATTGTACATATCAGTTTATGTGAATGTCAATAGTCACCAATAGTCTAAAAGGCTGATCCACTTTGTTTTATGAGAAGTTTCAATCATAGAACCTGCAAAGATGTGGATCAGATGCTGGGTTGTTGTTTTTTTTTTAAGATTTTGTTTATTTATTTCATAGAAAGAGAGAGAGAGAGAGAGACAGCACCATGGGGGGCTGGGGCACAGGGAGAGGGAAAAGCAGACTTCCCACTGAGCACGGAACCCAATGCAGGGCTAAATCCCAGGACCCTGAGATCATGACCTGAGCTGAAGGCAGAGGCTTAACCGTATGATCCACCCAGGCACCCCCCGATGCTGAGGTTTTGTGACAAAAGTGTGTGCTGTCATTCTGTGAGGCCCTATTTGGTGGAGATCTGGATTTCCCAGCAAACTCTATCACAACCAAATGACTATATCAGTGATGAGTGAAGTACTTGTATGTATGAACATAACTGTGTTTCCAAAAGTTTTAATAGGTGATGAATATTAGTAGATTATTATGGTTACAATTATTTCAATAAGGACTAGGATTTGATTTCTGGTTCTGTCAACTATTAGGTATAAGACTTAATACTGAACTCCCTGGTCTTCAAAAAAGGTGCATTAGCCCCTACATTTCAGAACTATTATGAAAATTAAAATATAAAGTACATGAATGCAACTAGACTATACATGTTACCTAGTGGATACTCAAATGATACTTATTTCCAATCCATTTTTTCATCCCTCTCCGCCTTATATTATCTACCACTCAAACTGTTTGCTGATTACTCTACAAAATAACTTATGAAGCTTTTCTTTTTTTTTTAAGATTTTATTTACTTATTTGACAGAGATCACAAGTAAGCAGAGAGAGAGGAGGAAGCAGGTTCCCCGCTGAGTAGAGAGCCCGATGCAGGGCTCGATCCCAGAACCCTGGGATCATGACCTGAGCCAAAGGTAGAGGCTTTAACCCACTGAGCCACCCAGGCACCCCACTTATGAAGCTTTTAATCCAAATCTGTTTCTTACCCCCTGACTATAGTTGACTGACTTTTTACTCTTGCAACCTACCAATATTTTATATTCTCTTTCTCATCTTCCCTCATGGTCCTTGACAATGTCTTAGAGGGACATTGTAAGAAAGTCATTGGAAGAAATACCATGTGTATTGGTAGCTTCTGGGAACAGAAAGTTCTTTGGTATTGCTGAAGCTTGGGTTTTATTGAGGTGATTAGGGAGAGGGGTGGTCGGACATGTTGAAGGGAACAGTTAAGGAAGGCCACAGACACAATGCTAGTAAGTCCGTGCTTTATCTTGGAGGTTGTGGGTAGTCTCTTGGGTGTTTTTAACGAAAATAACAGACTTTTCTTAGAAAACTTAAATTTCTGCTGATGTCTCAGTATGCTATATATGCCAGTCTTTAGTAATTTCCTAAAATCACCTTGATTTTCCTATAAGAGGAATTGATCTCCTGGCTCTGCATGAGATGTAAATGTTTTGAGCACTATGTGTGTGTAATGTGCTACCAATACCTGATTTTCCTCAAGAAAACACACATCTTATTAGAAAGATGCCCCCTTCAACTCATCTTTAAACATTTTTTCATTAAAGAATCATAAATCATTTTAATTCTCCCTCTTCTGTTCATATTATTTTCTTACATTTATTTATCCCATTATAGTCAAGGTACAGCACTAGTTAACTTAGCTGTGTTTAAGCCATAGGGAAGACCTTTTTGTACTTGTTGCATTAAGATTTTTAGTTTATTTGTTTTATGTTTTCAAGCAAAGCACTGCATATGAAATAACTCTGGTTTGCAACATGGCAAGTTGGATGCTCATTCTAATCTGTAATTTCACATTCAGTGGCCCTTGGCAAACTAAACACTATCCTTGAATTTCATTTTTCTTCTGTGTAAATGGAGTACAATTAGGATATCATTTACGAGTCCTCAATCTTTAACATTCTATTTTTCTGGTATGTGCAAAACTGTTAAATTCTATGGGGATAGAAGGAGGTAACTTTTACATATTTTTTTTGCATCATGCCCTCTTTATTTGAGAATATGATCCATATAATTTTCATAAATGGAGAGGAAAAATTGGGAAAATATTAAGAAATATGGCAAAATGAGTAGTCAATTATTTTACCCAAGCATTAGCACTTATGAAAAAGAAAAAAAATGCAGTTTCCTGTTCCCTCAAGATTATTCAATTGAAAACAGGCTTGGAGAGCCCATTTTATAGAAAGCTACAAGTAATGGAGTAGACAGAAAACTGTAACAATTAATTAGACTTTCAAGGGCACTGCGTTGGAGACAGGGTGTATTTCATTTTATTGTGAAAATGATTACATATAATTCGTGACATCCTCCTATAATTTTCACATGATAATGAACTGCATGTGTGAAAATGTACCTATATGTATAAAGAAACATCACTATTCTCATTGAGCTCTGACAATTATTTCTCTTCTGTCATACTGACTGCATCTGTCAAGTCAAAGTGTGAGTGAAATTTGCTTTTAGAGAGAGTTTCAGCTGCAATAAAGAAGAGTAGCCACACTAATAATATATACATACACACACATATACATACACCCATACATAAGCATTCACTCAGAGGGCGGGACCCTGCCCGAGTCTGACAATTAACCATTATTGTTCACTCTGTGTAGCTTTCCATGTAGAATTCATCCTTTATAATTTATGTGTGTATGTATGTGTGTGTACATGTATGTCTGAGCATATTATATAATAAATAAAAGATTAAATTTATTGTTTTAACAAACCAACCACCTTTCTATGTTTTCTTAGATTTTTTCCCCCTTGATGTAGCTGGTCTTACTATACTGGTGAATACCCCAAAAATTCTGAGTAGATGATCGGTGGAATGACCACTGCTTGGTGCCACTGTGGAACTGTCCATGAGAACCAATGTCTCAGAAACTTCAGAGCTGCTGCCAACACAGTCAGGGATTTTAGCTTTAGCAGAATAATTTGGGAAGACCATTCCAGGAGATGGTGTTTATTCACTTTCAAAAGCACAGGTAGAGGCCATGAATCTAGTGGGATTAGTTATGATTTAAACACTTTGTTTTAGCCATTTTCATTAACTGTAATGACCCTAACTATAAATTATTCACTTTATATGCACTTCATTGCGCTTCTAATATGTAATCATGACCTACAAATTTGAATTCAAATTTAAGAAGCTCATTTTATTTTATTTATTTATTTTTTTAAGATTTTATTTCTTTATTTGAGAGAGAGGCAGTGAGAGAGCATGAGCGAGGAGAAGGTCAGAGGGAGAAGCAGACTCCCCAGTGGAGCTGGGAGCCTGATGCGGGACTCGATCCCGGGTCTCCGGGATCATGACCTGAGCCGAAGGCAGTCGTCCAACCAACTGAGCCACCCAGGCGTCCCAGAAGCTCATTTTACAAATAGATACATGTTTCACTTTTGGTTCTAGTTCAAACACATGTTGCTATCTATTTTGTTCAACATTTAGGGTACAGAATAGATTTAATCAGCATTCTTAATTAGCTATGTGTACATGGCAATTATTTTTTGGTTGGCATATTTTAACACTGCATGATATCAAATAATGTTTAGAATAGTCCTACCTGAAAAAGACAAACAATATAGCAGATACATGAGGAGAAAATTTCATGCATCAGTACAAACCAAAATGCTAGCTCTTGAGGATGCTTTCATAGCAAGTCTTTCTGCTTTCATAGAAATTTTAATCAAACTAAGCATGCAATTTTCTGGTTTATGGATTTAAACAGTTCTCAACTCTACAAAGACTCCAATTATCATGGTATGTTAAATCTTCAACAACTCTGCTCCCCAAGATTGTGGTTGACCTACGTTTTAGACACAAAAACTAGGAAATGCCTTCAAATCATAAATTTTTCATACTGTCTAAAGTAGAAACCAACTTTAATTTTTAAACAGAGAAGCAGTATACAGTGGTGATTAAGTGGCAGGCTCTGGAGCCAGACTGCCTGACAATCCAGCCCTTTTACTGAATTAGTGACCTTGAGCAAGTCACAAAATCTATCATAACTATTTGCTCATATGCAAAATGAGAATAATAAAAGGTTGTTAATTAGTAACAAATCAATACATATAAGGAAAGTGCTTATATAAATACCTGGCATACAAGGAGATCAATAGAAATACTTGTTATTATAATAATTATTATTGCTATCTTAGTATAGTGCTCAAGGTAAATGCCAAACACCATGATGAAAACTGGCTATGAAAGAAAAAACTTGCTTCATAAACACCACAAATGGGGGATACAATGGCCTTGCTTTTTCTGAAAATCTAACAAAATATAAAGTGTTGACCTATCATTTGTTACTATAGTTTTTTTGTGTGTAATAACTATATTTTATCCCCACAAATAGTAATATGGGCCTTTTATAACTGTAATAAAATCATGTTTCAAAGTCCTTATGAAATAAATGTGTAGGGAAAAAAACTATCAAAATATTAATTACTGTAGACTACCAAGAAAAATGAGTAAAAATGTTTTAAATATTAAGTACTACAAAGTGATTATTTAAAAAAACAAAACAACAACAGAAAACTTGGGGCATATTCTAAGAAGACATAAAAAAAATCTAGCTTCACACCGTAGTATGGAAGTCAGATTTTACTCCTGAGGCCATAAGCCAAGGTGGATGGAGGTGAGGTGAAAGCTAGCAGAAAGCTGGCATGAAAACCTCACAGAAACTATGAAGGTGTTCAAGGTCAAACTCCACAGACAGCTTAGAAATAGCCGTAGTGGTGGAGGGAATGATTTCACCGGTAATTAAGAAGAGGAACCCCTGAGAGGTGCCAGTTAGGCAAATGGGTAGGCGAACACACCAACAAGGTCAACTCCATAGGCTCACCATGGAGGAGCTCTTTATCAAAACCTAGTGACTCCTATGTGTGAATTTTTAAACAGAACAGGGAAGAGGTTTGACAGGTTTGTAAAATTCTCACATTTATCTAAGGCTTATCCAGTCTATTCACATCTCTCTGACATTGACATTATGCTAAAAATCTGTTGAGATGAGATTCACTTAGGAAAGTTTAATTACAGTAGCCCCCCTCCCCCCTTGTCAGTGGCTTCACTTTCTACAGTTCCACAGGTTGGAAGGGAGAATAACATTCTGTGCAGAGGCTTTGAGACGAGAGAGTTTCGTGTGTTTATCATAAAAATCTACCAAACATTTTTTTTTTTACCATTTAGGTGAAGAATTACAATAGAGCAATGACATGAGACAGATAAAGATACGTCAGTAGACAAATTTACATGGAAAGTTTTCTTATTATATTATTAGCCATTTAACTTTCAGAGACTGTTTTCAACCTGAAGGACTCTGAAAGATGATTGCATCTTAAATCTTTCCCAATATGCTTTTCATCATATATCTTCCTTGAACATCTCAGAAAATGAGTGTCTTATAAAACATATGGTTGAATGTGGATAAGAAGTTGAGCAAAGAAAGGCTATCTTTCATTCAGAGGAACTCCAAATTCCTTACAAAAACAAATACAATTAATAAGACATTACATTCTATCTTTTCTTTTTCATATAAAATAGATGAAATAAACATCTAAATTTCAAATGGTCAAACGTGAATGAAAACCAGAGGCTAACACTTTCTTTTTGTTTTTTTAAAGACTTGTCTATGTTGCTATGAATTAAAAATTGAGTCCCTCTTGGGGTGCCTGGGTGGCTCAGTGGGTTAATGCCTCTGCCTTCGGCTCAGGTCATGATCTCAGGGTCCTGAGATCGAGCCCCACGTTGGGCTCTCTGCTCAGCAGGGAGCCTGCTTCCTCCTCTCTCTCTGCCTGCCTCTCTGCCTGCTTGTAATCTCTGTCTGTCAAATAAATAAATAAAATCTTTAAAAAAAAAATTGAGTCCCTCTTGAAGTCCCTCTCGAGTTCCTTTTGAGTCCCTTTTCCCCAAGAAAGATTTCAGTAATTTTTAATTAAATTCATGAAAATTATAACCTCCTGATAACTGCCATTTGCTTCCAACATTCCACCACAGTGAATCAAGATGTATTTAAGGACCTACTTTTAAATTTTGTTGACATCAACATCAGATCGATGCCTGAAATAAAAGCATTTGAATGGCACAGGTTTCACAGAATATCCACAGCCTGTTTAGTGAAATGTTTGGGATGAGAAGGAAAGAAGGACTCAAAAAACCCATACCTACAGACCTCTGGCTTTAAAGGAATCTCTTTCCATATAGAGGACGGGAGACTTCAACAACAACAGACACCTTAAGATGAAGATCACATCACTAAAATTTAATCTCAGGTGTTTAGCAACCACAAACATGTGTGGCCAAGGCTTACAAGATGCTATTTGGCAAATCCATCACTTGATATGTCAAGGTGTGGTCCCCAAATTTTTGGATTTTATTAACCAGTATACATCTTACCTCTCTCTCTTTCAATTAATTTGTTTTTCTTTCTACTTTTGACCCCTTTGAAGAGGTATGAAGAGGATCTACTGATTCTTAATACTAATTTTTATGGTGATTATAAGGGAACTTCTAATATTAATGAATAGGGGAACTCATACACACACACTCGCACACACACATTTGGGAGGGCAATAGTTGCAAAACTAGATAGGCAAGAATTCATTTTTCTTCATATTATATTCTATATTCTATATTCATATTCTAAAAATTCATTTTGTAGGTGCTCTTTATTGTCCTAAATATTTTTCTCTCATATTCATTTTACAACTCCCTTGTACAGAAATATAGTGTTAAAATATCACAGAAGATCTGATGTCTCTTGCACTTAAGCTTCATGAATATTTTACATGATACTCTGCCCCCAGGGACTTTGTATCACTAGAGCATTGTACTCTTTTCTTGATACATAAATTATTCTAAAAATTCTTCCAATTCCAAGCAAGGTCAGCCTGGAAAATCTGAACACAGTCAGGCTTGATCTGATGCGGTTTAATTATAAAAATACACAAGTTAAGATAGGAAAACAATTTTGTAACTTCTTTTTCTTTATTTCTTTACACCATAGTTGATTTTACTCTGTTTAACCAGTTACCACTATTCTAAAATAAAATTCATTCCAATAGCACATTTTACATAAAATCATTTATTTTAGTGTCCATTCCTCGTTCATCAAATATCTATAATGCACTTTTTGTAGTCCAGACATGACACTGAGCACATGGGAACTGGTGATCAATGTGAGAGACTTGTTTCCTACCCTCACCATACAAATAAATCATTACTAATGGTGAAGAGTGTGATCAAGGAGACAATGGAGGGGGAGAAGAAACCATGAGAAGGAGAGGTCTTTTATGAGAAAATGGCTTTCAGGCTGAGTCCTGGAGGAGATAGCCCTGGGAAATGAGGGAGAGAAAGCAGTCTTGGCAGAAAGAACAGCAGAATCAGGAAAGAATTTGGCATATCTGAGGGGGGAAAAATGACCACTATGTTTTCAGCAAACTAAGTGCAGAATGACTAAGGTAAGAATAGAAAATTAGGCAGGGTCTAGATCATGGACTTAACAGGCTTTGGTAAAGACTTGTACTTTATTCTGAGTATCAGTGAAAATTTTTCAGCAGCGGAGTGATATGATTTGATTTGCAGTTCAAGTTCGCTCCGGGTGCTGTGGGGGCAGGAAGTCGTCAGTGGCTGGCACATAACAGCGGTATAGCAAGAGAGTAGATTCTGATAAAATCATTTATTCTATTCAGTGGCAGGAATAATAACATTTGAAAATTTTGTAAAAATACATTTCTATTTCAACCACAGAATCACAGAGCTTGAAGGGAACATAGAGTTCACTCAGTCTAACCTCTCACTTCATGATGGAAGAAGCTGAGATTCTGAAAGGTGAAGCACTGTGCCCATCGTCCCACAGCTACTAGGCAAATCTAAGACTAGTCCCCAGTATTAAGGCTATCCGTGTAGGTCTGGTGCACTTTACACCATGTCATGTTAAGTTTCAGGAGGAAATCTCCAGTGAGAAAACCTACACACAGAAACCATTACTAGAGGAACCAAGAGGCTATTGATGACAGTTGTTTGTTTAAGTAGCAAACAATTCTTAGAATGAGCAGACTTGAAGAGAATACTTTTAAATGTGTGGCTATGTGCAATATCCACTGAATTTTGTGGACCCTTTTAATCTTCTTTATTATCGGAATTAAATTATGTAAATTTTGCCTTTCTGGATGCCGCCTCTCATCTTCCAAATGAACTGAATTGAAGGGTACTTTTTAAAAACCGGTTTATAGATTTCTGGTTCAAGATTTTAAACTGCTATTTATCTCCTTTTCCTGCTGAGACTCTATTAACAGTATTGCTAACACATACAAAAAGATAAATTGTACAGACCCACAATCTGCTATGAAAATCCAAGGGAGAGGTTTGGAAATTCTTGGAAAAGGTGGCACGAAGAAAGGAAACAGTTAGAGATGGGACTAACAACTAGAATATTGAGTGAAAATCAATACAGGCACAGTTAATCTTTCCACTTCTTTCCCCATGCTGTTGCCAGGTATTTACCCATCGGTTTTCCTCCAAAGAGAAAGCCCTCTGAGAGTTCCAGGTATGAGTTACTTCTCTTAAACTCTCCACCATCAAGACTGGGTGACGTCAATTTGATTGTGGTTCTCTCAACTTCCCACCAGGCAATAAGCCCCACAGACATACTAGAGAACAATGTGTAATACTTAAATACTCCTAGTATTATCAGATACTTGAGGAAAACAACTTAAAATTTAAGAAAAAAGAAACACTCTTAAAAAAAACTAAAAAGTAATTCTGACACCAGAATGTACTTAAACAACCAATCGAATCACTGTATTGTATACCTGAAACTAATATAACATAGCATGTTAACTATCCTGGAATTTAAGTAAAATAAAATTTAAAATGAACAAAGAACCAATCACAAAGACAACAAAACTCTCTAATTAGTGATGCAGAGAGATTGAAGAATACGTGGTTTCCTAATAAAAAAGTTAAAATTAATATCTGAAAGTTTATAAAATGAAACAATAGGAACCAGATTTAAAAAGAATTACATGTATTATGTATTATATATACTTAATAGACTGGGAGGACTAAGAAGAACTGTCAGAAAATCAAACAAACAAACAAACAAAGAGATAGAAAAGAGTCAGAGTGGGCCAGTCTAGGAGTTCCAATAGTTTTCTAATAGGAAATTTAAAAGAGAGAGATAAAGGAAGGAAGGAAGAAAATGGAGAAAATAATGGGTTGAAGTTATCAACTCTGTCAGAGAATTTCCTAAATTTGAAGTGTTTCTGTGTGATAGAAACTTCCAATTACAAAGTACAAGGCACGAGAAATTAAAGCAAAACATTTTTTTTTGGAAAGGCAAAACTACAATTAGACAAATTATTAAAACAACAGAAATTTATCTGCCTATAGTCCTGGATGCCAGAAGTCTGAAATCAAGGTTTTGGCCTGCCCATGCTCCCTCTGAAACCTGTAAGAGTATCCCTTTTTTGCCTCTTCCTGGCTTCTGGTGGTTGGCTGGCAATATCTCTCAAACCCTGACTGGTAGCTCCAGTCTCTGCCTTTGTTATCATGTGGCATTCTCCCTGTGCCTCTGTCTTCACCTGACCAACTTCTTAGGACACCAGCCATATTGGATTAGTGACCCACCCTGGCCAGTAGGACCTTATCTTCATGTAACTAATTACATCTGCAATGACCTTACTTATAAATAAAGTCACGTTCTGATGTACTTGGGGTGTTAGGACTTCCAAATAGCATTTTAGGGGGGGGCACAATTCAATCTATCACAGTCACTGACACAGAAATAAGAGATGGGCACTAGAGTTCTTGTCAGCAACAATAAATGTTAATGACATGAAGTAATGCCTTCAGAGTAAATGGGAAAAAGGATTATTACCTTAGAAGTGTATGCCTAGTTCAACTATCAATCAAATATGAGTAAAGACATTCTATAGGAATTGAAAGGTTTTTCTCCAATTCATTCTTTCTAAGGAAGTAATAGGAAGATCTTCTCTGAAAACAAAACAAAACAAACCAGTAAGTCTGGGATAAAGAAACAATGTCTCAAACCTAGGAGAGTGCTCTGCCCTCTCCACAACAAAAATGGGGTTGGTCTACAAAAATGATTCTGAGTAGAGGGTTTCAGAAGAAAGTTATAAAAGAAATAAGGAAAATCAACAAAATCAATACATGATTTTGGAATATACTAGTGTCCGTAGATAGAAGTGAAAAGAGGGCTATTCATTCAAATATAGCTCTAAAAACACTGCCATTGGTTGTTCAGAGGCCTGGGAATGCAATCTGATAAGAAGGACATTTAATCACAGAGCACTACCTACCTTAAGCCATATTTGTATAATCATCATTATACAGACATATTTATGTTCTGTGTTTAGAATCAACCCATGGAGATGGGGCAACCTGGGTGACTCACTAGGTTAAGCATCTGCCTTTGGCTCAGGTCAAGATCCCAGCATCCTGGGATCAAGCCCCATATCAGGCTTCCTGCCCAGTGGGGAGCCTGCTTCTCCTTCTCCCTCTGCCTGCAGCTCCCCTTGCTTGTTCTCTTTCTGTGTCAAGTAAAAAAACAAAACAAAATCTTGTTTAAAAAAAAGAAACAACCCAGGACAAATCATAAACTAATTAACTATGATTACAGAAGAATGCAAATATCAACTGTGAAAATACAAAGTAAAAAAAAAAAAAAAAAGCAAAGGTTGGGTCATGGGACTTGCAAGGCAGAGTGAAGGCAAAGTTAGGAGTTTTAAAATCTCCATTCACACAAACTGAAACCAAAGTCTCTTAAAAAATGGGGTGTGAATAAAATCTGGACTTAAAAATAGGCTGCTTAAAGGTGCAGAGATGACCAAAGCAACCCTGTGGTTCTTTCAATATGACAAGTACAATCCTACCTCCTGTTTTCCCACTTGCTGTTCTCTCTCTTTAGAAATGTCTTACTCCAGATATCCATGGGGCTTTTTCTCTCCCACAGCACATTCAGGTTTCCGTCCAAATGTCTGCTTCTCAGAGACATTTGACATAGACGTTTTCATCTCTGTCGTGTAATGATGCTTTGTTCTTTCTTATAGTGTTTATAAACACAGAATATTACAGTGTATGTTTATTTGTTTATAGTCTCCCTCTCCTAGTGGAGCTTTGTGAGGTCAGTACTTTGTCATTGTTCTGTTTCTCACATATTATTGTCTGGCATATAGTAAGTGAGCAAAATGTATGTATTTGTTGAATAAATGAAGGAACAACCCATGGAGGAAGTGGGAATATTGATATCATTGAAATGGAAGGACATGGGAATGGGATATATTAGTTATCTATTACTGAGAAACAAATTACCCCAAAACTTAGTGGCTTGAAACAACAAGAAGCATTTATCATCTTGTTATAATTTTTGTGAGTCAGAAATTCAGGAGCGGTTCATCTTGGTAGTTCTGATTCTTAGGCTGGGGCTATAGTCATTGAAATGTATGCCAGCTACTGGAGGATCTGCTTGCAAAACTGGTTATTTACATGGCTGGAACTTCTTGCTTCCTTGTTGGCAGAAGTTCTCGGTTCTTTACCCTTTACCATCAGGATCTCTCTCCCTATAGAGCTGCTTGAGTATTGTCACAACATAGAGGCTAGCTTTCCCCATAAAAAGTGATGCAAGAAAGTAAGTAAGAAGCTACAAAAGAGGCTTCTTTTGACTTAATTTTGAAAGTCACACGCCATCATTTTCTCAAAATCCTATTACACAGATCAGCCCTATTCACTGCGGGAAGAGCTCACAGAGAGCTGAATAGCAGGCAGAAAGTCTCTTTTGGGACCATACTGAAAGCTGGCTGCCAAAGGCAGAGAGAAAATAACGTAAGTGAGCTAAATCCTCAGCTATTATCATGGGAATCAGTAGATAATGGCTAAATTAATCAATCAAAAAGTAGTGAATATTACATTGGTTAGAGATAAAGAAGTTAACAGGTGGTGGGATGAATCCAGCTTAAACCAATTTGCAAGAAGTCTGTAGTTAAATTTTCAGGGATTTTGTGGATGGTTGTGAAACACAGGCATTATTAAAAACAAAAATATTAAAGCTATATATATAGAAAATCATTATACACAAAGGTATTAAACTCAAAACTTGTCATTTCCAAATTATTTTACTGCATTGTACTTTCATCTATGCTCTTGAGATTATTTACATATGGTATCTAGAGGCAAGATACTATACAACAGTGTGTTACTGCACGTACTCTCACAACTCTGTTCAGTGACAGCGTGTTGGTATCTTGAAATCTGCCTGACAAGAATATATACAACACAGAAATCAGCTAGTGCTATATATCAAGACTTGTTCTATTGTTATATTGGTTTTCTAGAATTAAGAAAATAAAGGAAAAAATACGAATGAAGCAGATTAATTTTAAAATTTGTCATTAGTATAGCCATTAAGTTGCAAATAACACAAATAACAGAGAAAATATTCTTCCAGTGTTCAAAAAACGGTATCCATTTTAGCAAAAACTTTTAAAAATCACTTACATTATAAATGAACAGTAAAATTCAAACATCCATCTCATTGTTTCACTTTAAAAAAATATTTTTATTTGTATTTACTGGAGAGAGAGAGAGAGCACACAAGTGGGGAAAGAGGCACGGAGGAGGTGCACAGAGGGACAAGCAGACTCCCGGGTGAGCAGGGAGCCCAACATTGGGAGTGGGTTTGATCCCAGGACCCTTAGATCATGACCTGAGCTGAAGGCAGACACTTAAACAACTGAGTCACCCAGGAGTCCCACTTTTATTTTTTTTTAATATTTTATTTATTTATTTAGAGAGAGAGCAGGAGCATGTGTGAGAGTGGGGGAAGGGCGGAGGGAGAGGGCAAACCTCCACTCCACGTTGAGAACAGTACCTAGTGGGGGGCTCCATCTCAAAACCCTGAGATCATGACCTGAGCCAAAATCCAGAGCCTGTTGCTCAACTGACTGAGCCATCCAAGCACCCTTCCTTGTTTCACTTTCACTTCACTCATTTATGTAAATGTAAATATCAACAAAGACTCCTATTAGAACTAAACTTGAAGGACTAGCTATTAAATATTTACATCATTGAAGATAATCAACCAGAAAACTAAAAACTAAATAGCTGAAAGTATTTATTTCTGAGAAGTGGGAATGGTAGAGGCATGGGTATTACTTTTTATGGCAAGCCATTTTGCAACACTGTTCTATGGGATTTTTTTGAAAACGTTCTCTAAAAGAGTTTACAAGTAATTTACAAAATCAACATGAAGCAAACTTAAATTTACTCATGAAATAATAATTTGATTTGTTTAGCAATAGTTTGGGGAGATTACCACAAGTAGAGTATTACCCATAAGTAGAGGTAAAAACTATCTTATTGTTCTAGACTATATTTTCAAGGATGTTTCTCTGGGGGATAGACTTGAAGATAGTGTGTTTCACTCCAGAGCAAAGGGCAAGTTTGCTTATAGTATAATGAAGATGTCTCCCTACAGGACAAAGAGGAGCCATGATTACTACTTGGGATTCTTCAGCTATAATGTAAATCTGCTGTTGCATGTTCAGTATTCACCTGGACCCCTTAGTGTTACCTCCACAGAACCTGGTAGGGGTGGGAGGGTGGCAGGGTTACTGATGTATACATAAATCTTGTGCTTCTTGCATTAATGCCAGCAATACATTATTTTGTCTCTGATCCAGGAGTTTCATGTCTCTTGCCAATATTCATGGAATTGTGGAAAATTACATTTTTAGCTTTCAAGTAGGGTGAAACTCAATGCTTCACAGTCCTTAACAATAAGCCTCCAAAATACATCAAATGTTTAAGAATAAAATATTTAGTTCCTTTCTTTAGCATTTGGGTAGAGAGAAATTTACCAAGAAATTTAATGAAGCATAAGGTTCAGGGCCCCTCATTTGTGTTGGCTCCTTCAAAGATCTCCATACCTAATTTGGATTAATAATATTTAATCTTTCTTCATAAAGGGAGCCCCCAAATTTATTAAGCATCAAGTTCTATGAAACTTTGATCCATTTATGAGTTCTTGGTTTATGAACTTTGTGGGTGTAAAAAATTGTGGTTGAAGTAATTATTGTCTATACTTTTCTATTGAAAATACAGTATAATATAGGTCATGGGAGCTATAGCTAAACATGATGATTAAGTCAACTGCTTTACAGGGCTTTGTAGTTTTTTACAGAGCTAATAACACATAGTTACACATCAATTGGTTGAACTTTGGGATAATTACAACAGTTGTGCAAAAAACCAAAGTGGATGAGGTGAATAAGTTGTTTACAAAGTATAAAGAAAATAATAATCATAAGGACAGTCAGGGTTATACCAGTATTAAAATTTTTATAAGTTATTATATGGTAATTAAGCTTCCTAGATATTGATACATAAATACAGAAAGGGAAATTAGAGAATCGATTCCATTTACTATAGCACCAAGAGCCATAAGATACCTGGGAATAAACCTAACCAAAGAGGTAAAGGATCTGTACTCGAGGAACTACAGAACACTCATGAAAGAAATTGAAGAAGACGTAAAAAGATGGAAGACCATTCCATGCTCTTGGATTGGAAGAATAAACATTGTTAAAATGTCTATACTACCTAGAGCAATCTATACTTTTAATGCCATTCCCATCAAAATTCCACTGGTATTTTTCAAAGAGCTGGAGCAAATAATCCTAAAATTTGTATGGAATCAGAAGAGACCCCGAATCGCTAAGAAAATGTTGAAAAACAAAAACAAAAAAACCTGGTGGCATCTCATTACCTGATCTCAAGCTTTACTACAAAGCTGTGATCACCAAGACAGCATGGTACTGGCATCAAAACAGACACATAGACCAATGATATTTCAATAAAAACCTTAAATATACTAGGGAATAAATATTCTGGTAAGGTCTACATGAGATTTCTCAGGATTTAATTTTTTAAAATTTCTATTAAAAGAAAACATCGATTTATAAGTATTTGTACGTATCTATATTTCTCAAACAAAACAAAACAACAAAAAAATGATTCTGGTCTTTGCCACACAATGTCTTGTAATAAATGGCATTTTATAGAGTGATTTGGACACACATATATGAACCAATAAAATCTCTAAAGCTTTCATGTTACTAATATCCTGTATATTATAATTTGTCCAGAATCCAGGAACATCATTGCCTTCTACACCATTTCAATATGAGATACAAGTATATATTATATCATAATGTAATGGGATACTTAAGTTATTTACCTTGCTCTCTTGAAACACACCTGAGTATTTTTCTTTCATAACATGTACATTGTTTAAATAAATGGATACCTTTATTTAAATAAAACAGTGTTTTACAATAAGCCATTAGAAGTTTGGCTCTTATGAACTGATCTCTCACTAGTAGCTAGTTATTAGTCACTAGCTAATTGTTGAA
>PISX010022853.1:0-30918 GCA_004024625.1 Mellivora capensis
GGAAATTGGGGGGGAGATGAACCATGAGAGACTATGGACTCTGAAAAATAACCTGAGGGTTTTGAAGGGGCGGGGGGTGGGAGGTTGGGGGAGCCTGGTGGTGGGTATAGTGGAGGGCACGCATTGCATGGAGCACTGGGTGTGGTGTAAAACTATGAATTCTGTTACGCTGAAAAGAAATTAAAAAATAAATAAATAAATAAATTTAAAAAAATGTCTATACTGCCTAGAGCAATCTATACTTTTAATGCCATTCCTATCAAAATTCCACTGGTATTTTTTAAAAAGCTGGAGCAAATAATCGTAAAATTTGTATGGAATCAGAAGAGACCCCAAATTGCTAAGGAAATGTTGAAAAACAAAAATAAACCTGGCGGCATGATGTTACCTGATTTCAAGCTTTACTACAAAGCTTTGATCACCAAGACAGCATGGTACTGGCATCAAAACAGAAACATTGACCAGTGGAACACAGTAGAGAGCCCAGATATGGACCCTCAACTCTATGGTCAAATAATCTTTGACAAAGCAGGAAAAAATATACAGTGGAAAAACGACAGTCTCTTCAATAAATGGTGCTGGGAAAATTGGACAGCTATATGTAGAAGAATGAAACTCGACCATTCTCTTACACCGTACACAAAGATAAACTCGAAATGGATAAAAGACCTCAATGTGAGACAGGGATCCATCAGAATCCTAGAGGAGAACATAGGCAGTAACCTCTTCGATATTAGCCACAGCAACTTCTTTCAAGATATTTCTCCAAAGGCAAAGGAAACAAAACTGAAAATGAACTTTTGGGATTTCATCAAGATCAAAAGCTTCTGCACAGCAAAGGAAACAGTCGACAAAACAAAGAGGCAACCCACGGAATGGGAGAAGATATTTGCAAATGACAGTACAGATAATAGGTTGATATCCAGGATCTATAAAGAACTCCTCGAACTCAACACATACAAAACAGATAATCATGTCAAAAAATGGGCATAAGACATGAACAGACACTTCTCCAAGGAAGACATACAAATGGCTCTCAGACACATGAAAAAATGTTCATCATCACTAGCCATCAGAGAGATTCAAATTAAAACCACATGGAGATACCATCCCACAGCAGTTAAAATGGCCAAAATTAGCAAGACAGGAAACTACGTGTGTTGGAGAGGATGTGGAGAAAGGGGAACCCTCTTACACTGTTGGTGGGAATGCAAATTGGTGCAGCCACTTTGTAGAACAGTGTGGAGACTCCTCCAGAAACTAAAAATAGAGCTTTCCTATGATCCTGCAATTACACTACTGGTTATTTACCCCAAAGATACAGATGTAGTGAAAAGAAGGGCCATCTGTACCCAAATGTTTATAGCAGCAATGGCCATGGTCGCCAAACTGTGGAAAGAACCAAGATGCCCTTCAACAGACGAATGGATAAGGAAGATGTGGTCCATATACACTATGGAGTATTATGGCTCCATCAGAAAGGATGAATACCCAACTTTTGTACCAACATGGATGGGACTGGAAGAGAGTATGCTGAGTGAAATCAGTCAAGCAGAGAGAGTCAATTATCATATGGTTTCACTTATTTGTGGAGCATAACAAATAACATGGAGGACATGGGGAGATGGAGAGGAGAAGGGAGTTGAGGGAACTTGGAAGGGGAGGTGAACAATGAGAAAGTATGGACTCTGAAAAACACCTTGAGGGGTTTTGAAGGGGCGGGGGTGGGAGATTACGGGAGCCTGGTGGTGGGTATTATGGAGGGCACGTATTGCATGGAGCACTGGGTGTGGTGCAAAAACAATGAATACTGTTAAGCTGAAAAGAAATAAATATAAATAAATAAATATATATATAAATAAAAAGATATTAAGCAATTATAAGAATATAAGATGAGCAACTATACCCCAGCAAATTTGACAATCTGGAAGAAATGGATGCATTCCTAGAGACATATAAACTATGACAACTGAACCAAGAAGACATAGAAAACCTGAACAGATCCATAATCAGTAAGGAGTTGAAGCAGTCATCAAAAATCTCCCATCAAACAAGAGCCTAGGGCCAGACAGCTTCCCAGGGGAATTTAGTGAACTTTTAAAGAAGATTTAATAACTATTCTCCTGAAACTGTTCCAAAAATAGAAATGGAAGGAAAACTTCCAAACTCATTTTATGAGGCCAGCATTACCTTGATCCCAAAACCAGACAAAGATCCCACCGAAAAGGAGAATTACAGACCAACATCCCTGTTTATCACGGTAGCAAACATTCTCACCAAATTACTAGGCAATAGGATCCAACAGTACATTAAAAGGATTATTCACCACGACCAAGTGGGATTTATTCCAGGGCTGCAAGGTTGGTTCAACATCCGCAAATCAATCAATGTGATACAACACATTAATAAAAGAAAGAACAAGAACCATATGATACTCTCAATAGATGCTGAAAAAGCATTTGACAAAGTGCAGCACCCCTTCCTGATCAAAACTCTTCAAAGTGTAGGGATAGAGGGCACATACCTCATATCATCAAATCTACCTATGTAAAACCTACAGCTAATATCATTCTCAGTGGGGAAAAACTGAGAGCTTTTCCCAAAAGGTCAGGAACACGGCAGGGATGTCCCCTATCACCAATGCTATTCAACATAGTACTAGAAGTCCTAGTACTTCTAGTACTAGAAGACCTAGTCCTAGATGGACTAGAAGTCCATACAGATGATGACAAAGCTGTCATCATCAAGACAGTATGGTACTGGCATAAAAACAGACACATAGATCAACAGAACAGAATAGAGAGCCCAGAAATAGACCCTCAACTCTATGGTCAACTACTCTTAGACAAAGCAGGAAAGAATGTCCAATGGAAAAAAGACAGTCTCTTCAACAAATGGTGTTGTGGAAATTGGACAGCTATTTGCAGAAGAATGAAACTGGACCATTTCCTTATACCTCACACAAAAATAGCCTCAAATTGGATGAAAGAACTCAATGTGAGACAGGAATTCATCAAAATGCTTGAGGAGAACACAGGCAGCAACCTCTTTGACCTCAGCTGCAGCAACTTCTTCCTAGAAACATTGCCAAAGGCAAGGGCAGCAAGGGGAAAACTGAACTTCTGGGACTTCATCAAGATCAAAAGTTTTTGCACAGCAAAAGAAACAGTCATCAAAACCAAAAGGCAACTGAAAGAATGGAAGAAGGTCTTTTCAAATGACATATCTGATAAAGGCCTATCTCCTCTATGAAGCTGATCCAAACAACTTCCTTTACTTGGTTAACTTTTAGTGCATTTATAACGAATGCCACATAACTAAACTTTATAAAACACTAAGCTTTTAGTGACTTCTCATAGATGTGCTTTCAACCAAATGTTAAACTTCTTCAGAGCAAAGAGAATATTTTTTACTTCATTTCTATGCTTCAGTTCAGTGGTACCTACTATACTACTAGGTTCTGTAGTAGCTGCTTAATATATGCTCACTAAACCTAGGGAATTGTTGGTAAAGCCAGTTCTTAATTGTCTATGCTAAGGGAGATAGTTAATGGAAAATAAGGGATAATGTACAAGTAATTTCCATCTGGCTTTGGAATGTATTTCCATACTTAACTTTGAATCACTTGCTTGGGTTAAGAACACATTTCCAACAAAATAATGAAGTTACCATGTTAATTCCCAAGTGTAGTCAAAGCCAAAATGCTGTCTCACTGACCAAAAAGAGGAGAAGGAATACTGAAAATACTATTGTATTTTCAGCCTAAGGTATACTCATTAAACAATGAAATTATCTTTTATTGTTTGTTATAGTCTCACCTCTATCAATTGTATTACCTCTCTGACTACATCCCTTCTTTTTCTTTTTTAAGATTTTATTTATTTGAGACAGAGAGAGATCACAAGTAGGCAGAGAGGCAGGCAGTGGGACAGAGGGAAGCAGGCTCCCTGCTGAGCAGAGACACCCCCTCACCCCCCAGATGCGGGGCTCAATCCCAGGACCCTGAAATCAAGACCTGAGCTGAAGGTAGATGCTTAACACACTGAGCCACCCAGGCGCCCCTACATTTCTTCTTGAAAGCAGGAAATACACTCTAATCTTACTTGCTAAGTACCGTAGCATTTAATGTGTCATCTTTCATGGAGTATTCAAGTATCTTCAAATTCCATTTGTTATTTCTTTCTCTCTTCTACCAGAGTGAAAAACAGAGATTTATTTAATACCTAATATCTGGATACCCTCGGAATAGCATAAGCATACTACTTCCTCCATAGTCATTCCTACATTTTAAAGAATGTACCTGGTCTTCAGTTTTTTGTTTTTTTTTTAAGGGAATTTAGAACTTAGATTAAAAAAAAAAGATAAAATTAAGTTGGACAAAAGCAGACCATGTTTGTAGATAAAGATTTTCCTTGGGGGGAAATACTTTATTTCTCATTTGTGAGGTTTAGGGCAGAATGATAAATTATACCTTATGTATGCTTTTTCCATTTTACAAAGCATGTTCAAAGTCATTATTATATCTAGTCCTAATAACAACATATGCAATGTAGGCAAGGCAATTATTATTGTTTCCATTTTATAAATGGGACAACAGAAGATTTTTCCTCAGTTTGCAAAGACAAAGACCAGAATTTAGGTCTACTGTTACTCAGTTAAAATATCTTTTAATTCAAATGGATGAATAAAAACGCTTTGCATTTGTATAGAACATTAAAATTTGAAGGTATTTTTTTATATATGGTGCAAATAGAATGGGCAGAGTATTTCTCAACAGTGTATAAAATAAAATAGGACCTCTTTAGGTTTCAAATTAGTCCCATGATAAAAGAATCTAGAGATCAGTAATTGAACAGATTTTCTGTGCATAAATTAGATAATGCCTTAGTAGCCATGAAAAAGACATTTACTAAATGTTTGCTTTTGTTGAGGTAGAGAGGGGTTGATACCTTCACCCCTCAGAACCATTTTCAACTGTTACTCATGACATTTTTTTACCCAAACAACATCAGTTTGTGACTATGTCATATTCCTCTTCTCACTGATGATTTTGGAAAGGTTTTCTATAGTTTTTTTGTTAATTTTTCATTGACTTTCCATTCTCATCAAAATTCAATTTGGTAATTTGAGTGATGTTGGTTACATATTTCTTTTTTTTTTTTTTTTAAGATTTTATTTATTTATTTGAGAGAGAGGCAGTGAGAGAGCATGAGTGAGGAGAAGGTCAGAGGGAGAAGCAGACTCCCCGCGGAGCTGGGAGCCCGATGCGGGACTCGATCCCGGGTCTCCGGGATCATGACCTGAGCCGAAGGCAGTCGTCCAACCAACTGAGCCACCCAGGCGTCCCACATATTTATCTTTCTAACTTCACTAATGAATTAGAACAATGAAATTGGTTATTATCATTTTTTACCTTTGTAACACATGATTACTAAACACACTGACTTGTTTTTTTTTCTTGCATGGTTTTTAGTAGTCAAGTTATAAAGCTAATTCATCTCCTATATATTGAAGTTTAAAACCAGAAGAAAAGAGCTGGAAATATTCAATGAAAAGCTAAGTTTACTTGCTGTAATTTTCATAAACTCTATCTCAAACTGATCCTAATTATAAATAACTAAATAGATTTCTATTATAGGTAGATACTGATATATTTTTCTACATTATAAAAATAGTACATGATTGAGAGTTTACTACAAGAGTATATTACCTGAATAGTTATACTAATATCACTTTCACTGTCTATAAACTGCATATTCAATACACTATACATGCTTTTCTTAAATGAAAATAAAATTTTAGTAAATTTTAAATCAAAACAAAAGGAAATGAACTCATAGATTCATGCTACGATACCTAATTTATGCTCTTGTAAATACCAAAATGGCTTTAAATTATATATATAAATATATATAAAGACATTTGTATGTTACCTTTTATTTAGTACACATACACATCCAAAAAACATAACTATATTGGGTTATTTATTTTTTTAAGCTTTTAAAAAAACATCATCCCTGCTCAATGTTAATAAATCTTATAGAAAAGCTTTTAATCTCTTAAAACCTAGCTTCTGGTGGGAATAATGAGAATTTGTCAGATTTGGGAGGGTACATTAACTCTTTCAGACAAAATATATCCCATTTAATGTTCTGAAAAGATGGTTTCCAAGATTAGTCTCTAGCAGCTTAAAAGGATTTATGCAGGGACGCCTGGGTGGCTCAGTGGGTTAAGCAGCTGCCTTCAGCTCAGGTCATGATCCCAGCGTCCTGGGTCTCACATTGGGCTCACTGCTCAGGAGGGAGCCTGCTTCCCCCTCTCTCTCTGCCTGCCTCTCTGCCTACTTGTGATCTCTCTCTGTCAAATAAATAAATAAAATCTTAAAAAAAAAAAAGGATTTATGCACCCTTTAAACGAGCAGCATATTCTCTTCTCACCATTAGCATCATGAACCAAATGTCTATCAATTCCCTAAACAAAGTTTGAAATAGATAGCTCATAGTCTATTTTGGGCTGAAGTTCAAACAAGCAAGACTGTTCTAATAGAAAACTTTTGTCCTGACAGTTCCTAAAAAACACCTGCTCCATTCAGAAAGTTTCTTAGAATGTGACTTCTATCTGAGATAATTCTTAATATCTTCATTTTAAATCAAAACATAACAAAGGAATAATATTTGAAACATTTTACACTCCTTTCTTTTGTCAAACTGAAGTTATGAAAGGATAAGAAGCTAATGCTTTCTATTTACTTGCAGAACATTCATTAAGATAACTTTCTACAACTCATTGTGCTAGGCTTATTGCAGAGTACTCAAAAGTGAGTAAGAATCTGCATCTCAAAAGACTTAATAACCCAGTGTGCAAAACAGACATGCATATAAGCAGAGAATAAGTAAGCTTGCAAGTATAATAGAGTATTAAGATGTTATGAGAACATAGGGATAGGGAATTTTTTTTTTTATAGCAATGATTAAGGAAGGCTTTCTAGAGGAGATGGTATAAGTGAGCTGCTAATTTTTAACTTAGTTTACAAACCTTCCCAGAAGAAAATTTCTCCCATTTGAGGGAGACTGGAAAGGAAACAATAAATAGTTCCACAGTGAACAAATATGGAGTTTATCTCAGATTTATAAAGTTTTCTGATTCCAGGGCTACACAATACCATGGCTATGAGCACAGGGTTTAGAGTCTGAAAAATCAAGACTTGAATCCTGGCTCTCATTAACTAGACTTAGTATGTGTGTGATCTCACACATGTGGTTCAATCTTTGAACATCTGTAGACTCAATCTTTAGATATTTTAAAGTGGTTTTAATAGTAGTACCTACCTCATAAGATTGCTTTGGGCATTACTTGAGATTATTCGTGTATGAGTGTGTGTGTGTGTACATATTTGTGTGTATATTCCTAGCACTGTGACTGGCACATGACATTCCCTAAACAGTTTGCTATTATTACTATTTTATTATCACTTTTACTTTTATTATTATATTTGATTATACTTTCTATTTCAAATCAAGGCACAAATAATTAAAATTAAGACTTGATACTATTATGAAGAGTGTGTATTTCAAAGAATGGTAACTATCTTCCTTTTTAAAAAGGCAGTATTTTCCCTATGTGGTTTCCTAAAACAATTTACTTTTCAGTGTATGCATTATCCCCATTACTGACCACGTTTATTTGTTGGTTGGTTGGTTGGTTGATTTAATCCTGGACCCTCTCTCCCTGAGCTGTCTCATAAAAAAGTTTGCTTTTTTCCTTTGAACTTCCTAATTTTCTGAGTTTGAGACCAGCAGGCAATTTGGAGGTAATGAAAGAGAGTCAGATCCAGTGAAATTCCCTCCAGACTAGTCTAAAGTTCTCCATTTTTCTTCAGGAGCTAGAAAACAGTCTGGGGACTATATCCATATGAAAAAAGTGGGGAGGAGTTAGCTTTTTGATGCTCCTTTTTGTTTTTGTGTTGGTGATTACATGGCATTTACTTTACAAAGTGTGAATCATTATCTCACTAAAACCTGTTACTGGCATGTTTTCAAATGTGATTAACATTACTGTGGTTGAATAATAACTATGGGTTTTTTTTTTTTATCTTGAAAAAATTCTTTCACTAAAGAAAGTGGAATAAAATTTTTAACTACTTCAAATGACTTTCCTTCCTACTATGAGGAAATCCTGGGAGTGGATAGTTGACAGGGTGTTAATGTCATTAACATTCTGTTAGCTCTTCTTGTGTTAAAGGCGCCCCTGCTGCTGAGTCACACTCCCTGCCCTCCAGTTGGTGAAATGATTTAACCAGCAGTCAATCAAAAAGCTAAGCTGATTTTGGGCAATAGACAGCCCCGTCATTGACAAAATCTATGTGAGTAAATGTGGTAAGAAATTTGTCAACAGGATATAAGCAGTAAGGTCAACATTGTTGTTAATGTGCTTTTTAGACAGTTTAAGATGTGAAGAATGAATCACAACACATATATAAAAGTCTAAGAAGCCCTCTTTTACGAATGGTGTTCTTTCCTGTCAGAAAAGCAAGGAGCAGTAAGTAAAAGTGATGCTCTGCTTTAAAAAAAGGCAAGAAAGACTTTTGTGCAGTCACACCACTGGTCAAGAAGAAAAAAAAATGCAGAAATCAGAACCCACAAATAATGTCAAGTCAGAGAACAGTCCTAAGGATTGGTTAGCAGTCCATTCACAGTGTTCCCTCTCATCTCTTTTTAGTATGCGCTATTTTTCAAAACTCTGAAAATGTGATTTCAGGTGTGATTCTGAACCTCACCCCACCCATTATTAGCAACAGGAGGCAAACATACACGTAGAGTATATAATTTCTTGTAATCTTCAAAGAGGAAAAGAGAAGCCTCTAGAAATTAATCAATTAAAACCAACAGGGATATTACAAATAACTTCATGAGTTGTTGAAGTTATTCTGACACGATTTGAGCTTAAAACAATGAAACAGGCATAAGGGCGGTCAGTTTTAGCATCAGATATGGAAAATACTCCTCATTTTATAAATAAGAACATCTTTGAAATGTTCAAATATGTAAAGTTAGGAATGTCTAATACAGAGGAAACATTCAATAAATGAGAATATTACCATTTTTATACTTAGTAAAAAAGAATATAGACTCTATTTTAATTCACTGCACAAGTGAACTACAACTTCCAATATTATAATGAGCATAAGCCGATGAAGAATACCAAGAACTTTGCTTTTTAAAAAAATCAGGGTAATAGCAATAACTTCCCCACATGGTTATTTAGGTTTTTGAACAATGTGCATTTCTATATATATAGTGCTGTTATATCCATAATAGATCATCCCCTTTGATCCTAAAGCCTCCCTACTTGCTAGATTTATAAGACAATTTCCCCATATTTCCCCCTGTGTTGTTTCCTTATAAAATTAGTTTTGTTTACTCTTTCCATCTATTTTTTTGAGTCAGAAAAAGCAACCAATTTTGGATAGAGAAAGGGAGACAGAGGTGATAAGGTTCCTTCTAAAGTCATTGGCTATTTTTCAGGATGCAGGAATTAGCCTGAGCCACTCCATTCATAGGAGAGGTTTTATTCTTTTTTTTTTTTTTAACTTCCTTGGTTATTTTTTTTTTTTTGACATTTCCTTTAAAAAGTTCTGGATTATCCTTTCTAAATCTGATTATATTTTACATGCATGCACTAAAAAGGTGATTTAATGTTATTGAAGTTTCTGAGATTTTTTTTTAAAGATTTTATTTATTTATTTGACAGACAGAGATCACAAATAGTCAGAGAGGCAGGCAGAGAGAGAGAGGGAAGCAGGATCCCTGCTGAGCAGAGAGCCCAATGTGGGGCTGGATACTAAGACTCTGGAATCATGACCGGAGCCGAAGGCAGACACTTAACTACTGAGCCACCCAGGTGCCCTACAACATCCTTTCTTGATTAAAATATCCTTCTCTTACGGAAGTGCCAGAAGAGTACAAAAATATTAACTAAGCACCAGAATTCACATAACATATATACATATGAAGATCATGTATATTGTTTGTCATTTTCTAGATTAAAACTCTCAATGGGTGCCTATGGAGTCTTCCAAAGCAAGAATAATTTGAGCAACAGTTCTATCATCGTAGCTCATTAACTCGGACTTTTTATTTTATTATTTTTTAAAGATTTTATTTATTTATTTGACAGAGAGAGACAACGAGAGAGGGAACACAAGCAAGGGGAGTGGGAGAGGGAGAAGCAGGCTTCCCGCTGAGCAGGAACCCTGATCCAGTGGCTATCCCAGGGTCCTGGGATCATGACCTGAGCCTAAGGCAGATGCCTAAGGACTGAGCCACCCAGGCACCCCTAACTTGGAGTTTTTAACCAACTCAACTTAATATTCTAAACTTTTTACCTAAAATAAATTGCTGTATTTTTTTTTCAAAAAAAGTACGATATGCAAAGTAAGAGCCCCATACATTTTAATATCATTTGCAATCCCCTTGTGGACAGTCACAGTTTAGTGCCACTTAAATGAAGAATAACCATTCATCTGTAACATACAGATACAGAAGGCTCTGGATTTTCATTTTAAAGTACTTAATTACCTGCATAAAGACAGAAATAAAGAGTCTAGGCCAAGTTCATGAGGGTCTGAAATTAATTTTTTTTAATAAATGAGCAACAAAGCCTCCTTAATGTTGTTATGTGGCCATAAGCCAATCGAAGAAGAAAATGTTAAAAAGAAGAGGATCAGGAATTAAATTCAAATATATGAGGCAAGAACCCAAATCAAAAGCTGAAAGATGTGGTGGTGTTTTCAGCCACAAGACAATATGACATATCTGCAAGAAAAATCTAATCAAAGTTAAATCATAAAGTTAAATCTTCACATTAAGTATCCTGATAGAAGTTATATAATCCAAGGTTATTTTTGAGGATTTCCTGCCTCTACTCACCCACAAACTTATGTTTCCAGTATTCCTATCTATTAAAGTACTCAGCATCACCAACGGACCACATAAAACACGGTATTAATTCATGAACCCAAATCCTTAGAATGAAAAACCATTTTTCACATAAATCTAAATTGCCATTCTCAAGTAATTTAAGTACCGTAATTTCTAAGTTTGTCAGGAAAGTAAGCATATCACAGAAAAAAAGGCAATAGATTTAACCTTGAAACAAGGTGACTTCCATGTAGTTGTTGAAGAATCTACTTATTATCAGATAAAGAATTTACAGTATTTATTCCCTCTAGAGATATAAAATGGTGATCAATCAGCAATTCAAGATGTTTATTTAAACCTAGAGGAGGAGAATATGGCTTTAACTTCTGAAAACCAAAATAGAAAAAAAACAAACCAGCTCTAATGTAGTTTATCTTTAGATGCTAGATTTAACATTAAATAATTCAAGCTAAATGCTATTTCTCAAGTTCTTCTTTCATATATTTCTCTGTTTTATCTGAATGTACTGTATATAAAATAGGGGTTTAAAAGTATCTATTTAGAAGGAAATGCTTAATGTTATATAGATAGCTTCTACAATTTATTTAAATACATAATCTCCTCATCAATTCATCTATCCATCCATCCAAGCATTCATTTTACCTTTCTCAATCCTTTCAGTCTACTGATATTAGTCATTTTCTGAATTGCCCTTGAATATTCACGTGTGCCCTCAGGAAATACCTGTACACATGCAAAGAGGAAAAAAAAAGTGCCTGACCAAAAAATTTTATGGTGATCATTTCCTTTAACCAACTGGTTACATAAGGGCATTCTTTGTTTTGTTTTTGGTTTAATCAAGACTTATAAGACTTACCTTGCATATTTAGTGGGCCTTCAAATGAAATGCTTCTTTGAGAAATGGCCTTTTTTTTTTTTTCTCATATAATTGTTTCCTTGCCTACTCTACCTGGTTCCAAACACTGTCAACTAAAATTTATGCTGCTGATATAAAAACAGCTTATACACAAACTCACCCAGACAGCCTGAATAGACAGGTAAGTTTAGAACCACACAGTAAATACATATGTGCACGTGTGTGCGTGTGCGCACACACACGCACACACACACACACACAGAGGCAGAGAGAGAGACAGAGATTGAGAGAGAGAGAGAAACTAATAAACAAAATACTTAAATAGATAAAGGATATTGTCATCTTCTCCACAAACTTATCATGTTGATTTTCTGTTTCAGGGAATTTCTTGATGTCACGTTCCAGATTAATAATTTGTTGTTCCATTGCTGTAAGGTTGCTCTTGAGAATTTGAGCTGAAACTAAAGAACAATGTGCAAAGTATTTAGAGTATTTTACCAAATATTCCATAAAACAACTAAAATAAAACAGTACCATTTATTTTCTAGTCTGAAGAATAGTTCCACGAAGTCAACTCATATTTTTCTGAATTACTGCTCATAAAAATTCTACTCTCCATGACATAAGTGAAAATGTGTAATATAATATACCAAATAATCATGTTTAATAAGAGAATGTCACCATTTTATTCAGCCATTAGTTCAAATGAAGCCATTTCTGTTTAAATTTATTGATGGAATTCCTAATATTTCATTCTTTAAAATCTAATTTGAAGATTAAAGAGAAACCACGGTTCAAAGAGATCTTACTTTGTTGATACATGTTCTTGGCTATATAAATGATATAAAGGTAAATTATAAAAAGGGTTCAAATATTTTTCTTTTGTTGAAACATCCTGATTTTTATAAACCAACATCTATGATAAAAGTTCCTATCCTTAGTACTTTTCATATGTATAGAGATGTGAAAGTTACTGTTGATACATAAAGAGAATTTAGAGCAAACCCCAGAAATACATATGCACATACATACCAACAAAGCTTCAGTGTGCCCTCAAACACTATCATTAATTGCTTTAATTACCCCTAACATTACCTGTACTTTTTCCTCTCTGCATTGACAACCAATAACTTTAAGAACTGTATTCAAACTGCTCCTAAATATATGTACATTTTCCAGATTTCTTATGATGCCCTCTCTTAGCAGAGGTACTTTTTAAACTATTTTATAGATGCTCTATGAATGAATGACTGCCAACTACAAATGAAGGCACTTCTATCAATATCAATGCATTTGGCAGATTCTAGCCGAAAAGACAAGGTTAAGTATTAGAATTTAGTAGGTTAGACTATGACACTGGTTTTTAAATCCAGGCTCTGAAACACTGTTCTTTTCATTAAAGGACTGTGAAACAGAAAGAGAGTACTGTTACAATTCTTTTTTTTTTTTAAAGTAAATTTTGTTCTCATTCAGAGGCATATCAGAATTGCAATGAAAAATTTAAGAGGCTGACAAAATCAACCTCCTGGCAAATTTTAGCCAAACTCTTCTAACACAAATTCATCACACTGACACCCACACCTTTATAACTCAAGAAGGAGAAACTGCCTTAAATATACATGGAAGTTCAGAGACTGAAAATCAAACACCAATACTAAAGACAATTTTTTTCTATTAATTTGTCAATTCTAATAACACTTTTCAATTAAGTTCCACTTGTTTAGCTCTGACAAGCTTCAAAATGATTCTTTATCAGAGAAATTTGCCAAAAATTTACTAATGGCTCAACAGTCATTGCTTGCTTTATTTAAAGGATGAGTTCGCTGTGGAGGAAATTATTTCCTCTGGTTTTCTTTTTTTTTTTTATTAAAGATTTAATTTATTTATTTGACAGAGATCACAAGTAGGCAGAGAGGCAGGCAGAGAGAGAGGAAGGGAAGCAGGCTTCCTGCTGAGCAGAGAGCCTGATGCGGGGCTCCATCCCAGGACCCTGGGATCATGACCTGATACTAAGGCAGAGGCTTTAACCCACTGAGCCACCCAGGCACCCTCCTCTTGCTTTCAAACTGAATTTTTTCACTTGCATTTTTCCAGCTGAGTCTCACAAATTACTCAAAAGGTATGTTCTCCTCTTGTGCTTGATTGAAAAATTTTGAAGGTATGAAATTCACAACTTGTTATGTCATTTAGGTTACATAAAAGTAATAAGCTCATAACATTCTGTAATAAACAAAATGTGCCCAAAGGCCAGGTTTAGGTCACATTAGTAATACTCCCACTAGAAGAAATGGTAATTCCAGTAGTAAAAATGGGATGGTGACAATGATTCATCTTCTGATTGTTCAATACAGAAATAGCCTAAGCAAGTATTATGCACACAAAAGTCTAGATATCTCAAATAACAAGAGACAGTATTTTTAATCAAGTTGAATTCTGAATAAAGCACTATTTGCTAGACATCTGTCCTCCTCAATTTCACATGTCAAATCCTAAATCCTCTATAAGTCCCTCCAGAATTCTAGTCCAAATTTTCTGACATTTATAGGCACTTTTGTTTGTTTAAGTGATCTTCCACAGATCACCTTCCACTTTGATAATAATTTTTGTTTTGTGCACATAAACACAGAGCCTCCATTATAAAACCTCAACCTACATAATGGAAGGATCTATATCTAATACTTTGCTTATCCCTCTGCATTTGTCATAAATAAAACTCAACAAATGCTGGGTGAATATGCATATTTCAAAAAGTTTTGGTTCACATTTAAATTTATGCCCACTTTTTTCAGCTTTTTAAAAAAAATTCGTTTTTATCTAAATTCCAGTTAGCTAATGTACAGTGTAATATTATTTTCAGGTGTACAATATAGTCATTCCGCACTCTGATAAAACACATAGTGCTTCTCACCACAAGTGCACCCGCTAATCCCCATTACCTATTTAACCCATCAGATTGCTCCCTATAGTTAAGTGTCTTGTTTCTGGCTTTCTTTCTTTTTTTTCTCTTTGCTTATTGGTTTTGTTTTCTGGCCCTAACCCTAACCATGGCCATAGCCATAACACCCTAACCCTAGATTTGAGAAGAAAGCACACACACACACACACACACACGCGCGCGCGCACATTATTACTCAGGCATAAAAAGAATGAAATCTTGCCATTTGCAACGACCTGAATGGAGCTAGGGAATATTATGCTAAGCGAAATAAGTCAGTCAGAGAAAGACAAATACCATATGATTTCACTCATACGTCAAATTTATGCCTACTTCTGCAAATGAATGTGCATACAGAAGTTAGATACAATCATGATTGGAAGTTACCATATCAATTACTAGTGAGAATGGAAAAGAACCAGGAAGTTGAAATATGTCTAATGTAATGTAAAGGTGCAGGGTTGCAGGAGATGCTTAGACAAACAGGAAAGTAAGGAACTGGGATAAGGAAGGGAAGGAAGGGACACCTTTGCTAGGCTCCTTTGTCTTCCCCTCTAATAAATTAGTAATTTATGCCTAACCAAAAGAAAATAAAGTATCAGAGATGTAATAATCCAAGGATTCTAGATCAGATGCAATTTCATGGTTACAATAATGAACAATACAATTATTTAAAATATATATCCTTTAATCGATGGAATTACAGTATCTTAGACTTACAAGTGACCTTAAAAGGGATTTGAACAAGCCTCTCAAATTTTAAGAACTTAGGTTATATAGTGTCATGGTCTACATTCCTAGAAAATAGAACCTAAGACAAAGCTTGCCTTATTAGAGGTGAAAGTGGGGTTTAATCAGAGGGAAACAGGCATGAAGGAAAGGGGAAGAAAGTGAATGTAAGGGAGTAAGTTACTGAACTGGCCATAGCTTTACCAACATTACAGGTGGTTTCTTAGAGTCCCAGGTTGTCTCCATCAGGGCCAACTCCTGTTTCCATTTTCAATGGGGAGCAAGACAAGTGGCCCAGGCTTGGAGGTGGGGAGTGGCCTGGAAAGAGATGCTCAGTGGATCTACAGTGGTATATAAATTAGATCCAGAACAGAGGATTCATTATACCCTAAGAGGCTTATTCCTTTGACAGTTGATATAATTAGAAAAATTTTGTTTACTTATAATCAAAATCAGCCTACTTGAAGTCTTACCAATTAGTCTTCATGTTGCCTCATAACAACACTGATTAAGTATATTCCCTATTTTAGGGGAAAGGTATCACTTGCATCTTTTTTTTTTTTAAGATTTATTTATTTGAGAGAGAAAGAGAGAGAATGAGTGGGGGGGCAGAGGGAGAGTTAGAGGGAGAGAGAAACTCAAGCAGACTCTTTGCTGAGCACGGAGCCCAATGTGGGGCTTGATCTTACCACCCTGACCCGGTCACTTGCATCTTCTTAATCTGCCCATGCTACAAATACCCAATTCCTATAACTAGTCTTCCTAAGATATAGGGGTTAGTTATTATTTGAACTCTTAAGTAATAACTAACATTCGGTGAGTACTTACTATGTGTAGACTTTTTTTTTAAGATTTTATTTATTTGACAGACAGAGATCACAAGTAGGCAGAGAGGCAGGCAGAGAGAGAGCAGGAAGCAGGCTCCCTAATGAGTGGAGAGCCCGATTCAGGGCTTGATCCCAGTAACCTGGGATCATGACCTGACCTGAAGGCAGAGACTTTAATCCACTGAGCCACCCAAGCGCCCCATGTGTAGACTTTATTCTAACTAGTTTTATGTATTAACTCATCTAATCCATACAAAAACTGTATGAGGTATGTACTAAGCTCAAACAAGGCTATGATATGAGCCCAGTGATATCTTCTCAGGAAATTATAAATGTAAAGCAATGTCTCTAGGACCTAGAAGGCCAGAAACTTAAATTAAATCTGTGACCACTGGTACATACCATGTATGTACTTAAATTAGGGGATAGGCATGATCTTAGGAGTCAGATCCACTTAGGTTTTAATCTTTGCCATATCAAATACTAGTTGGGTTACCTTGAGCCAGTCTCTTATTCTCTCTGGGTTTTCATTTCCTGATTTGAAAAATGAAGATAATAATACCTTCCCTAAAGCTGGTTATTAAAGTAAAATGATTTGCTGAATATAAAGCTTCTATCTTTATACCTGGTACATATATGTAATCTATAAATATTCATTTCATATTTCACTATTCTTCTCTCTTTTCCCTACCTTCCTGCAGACAAATTCCTACTATATATGTGCCACCAAGAATTAAACAAGAATTAAGCAAGAGTTTAGATATAATCTGAATAGCAACAATAAAAAAGCAGTTATTTCGTAGTTGCTACCACACTATGGTCTGATTTAATATAATTCAATATATTTAATATTTTATTAAATATCTTAATAAACATAATAATAAAATAACAAATATTTTTATTAAATATTTATTAAATTTATTAAATATAAATATTTTAAAATATATAATTTAATACAATATTAATCTCCTTTCTAACCAAAAGGACTAAATATAGACTGTGTTTCCTGTTTGTAGGTTTTACAGGGTACATGGAATTTTAGGCCTGGGAACCATGACAATTATATTAATGAACACCCAATTTGTTAGAGATTATTAGCAAGTTCCAAATTAAAAAAAATATATTTCTGGAAATTAAAACCTGTGCAGTAGTCTGTATTCCTCTGCAACATTTACAAATTAGTTATTTTGGCTTTCTAGCATTTCTTTTCTTGCATAAAAGATAACAGGGTTTTGTTTTTGTTTTGTTTATGTTTATTTTGAGCATTAGAATTAACATGTGTTTACCTGCCTGAAATACATTTGCTTCAGTCCTAAGAGTTGGGAGTCAGTGTTGATTATTTAACTATTTAATTTGGTCCCTAGCTGGGACACCTGGGTGGCTCAGTCAATTAAGCATCTGCCTTCAGCTCAGGTCATGATCCCAGAGTCCTGGGATGGAGCCCCACATCGGGCTCCCCTCTCAGCAGGAAGACTGCTTCTCCCTCTGCCTGCTGTTCCCCCTGCTTGTGCTCTCTCTCTGTCAAATAAATAAAACCTTTAAAAAATAATTAGGTCCTAGCCTCCATGACTTCTAATATTGAGAAAGAGAGAAAGAGGAGGAGGGAAGGAGAGAGAGAATGTGTGTAGGGGGTTGAGGGGGAGAAAGGCAAGAGAGAGTCTGAAATATTTTTACTGGATGTGGTGGGAGATGTAGAGTACTCAGAGTTCCATGAACAATAAAATACCAGAGTGGGTTAGAAATGTTTGTCTTCTGCATCATCTCAGACTCAGGGTATATTTTTGTGCCTGCCATTATTTAGTTCACTAATATAAATTAGGGGATCTTTAATGACAGTGCAAACATTTTCTATCTGAGTAAATTTCCACTATAGGCATTTTCAATGACTGATTAGTCAGTCTGATGGCACTTTAATTTTTTTCTCTCATTTCATTTTTTACTACTGAATTACTTTTATTACTAAATTATTTTTGCTACTGAATTACTGAATCTGAATTATAACACTAAAAATTAAATTATATTATCAAGTTCTTTGTTATAGCTTTCTTCCTTGTACTCCATAAATAACCTTTTAAGCTCAGTATACTCTCTTGAGTTATATGTAGGGAGAAACTTTCCCAGCAAATCTTATTTATCTACTTACTTCAGTTGAAAAATATACATGGACTTCATGGCTGGCTTCAAGCAAATATTTGAGAGTGTCTCGATCTTTACTCAAAACATTTTAAATGACAGATCTGCTCTAATTCATAGTTTTAATAAAAGTTAAGTATAAAACCAATATTTTAAGGGAGATTTTAAACGTAAAGACTCTTCAATTACATAATATATAAGAGAACTGATACACATTTAAGGGAAAGAAATCACAGTACTCTGCTGACATTCTCTAGAGCATGTGCAGAATGTGTAATTTTATGTAAATATAAAAGCTTTTCTAGGAACTTGAGGATTTTTTCTCTGAATTAAATGTTTCTCTTAATTTTACCCACTGACAAAGTGAGCACTTCTTACATCTTTGCTCTAAGAAAGGCCAAGTAAAAGTGTACTCTTGCAAGTCTATATGTGATAGGCCCCAACATAATTATAAGCGCCATAATTTTCCTTAACTGAATATATTTAGTTGAAGAATTATTATCAGCTGAGCAGCACAACATTAAAGTGACTCATCCAGAAAGCATATGTAAAAAAGAAAAGGACATTACAAGCAGCCTTAAAAATTAGGCACAGTTGTATTCTTTCTTAAGTGCATTTATAATAATTTCACTTTATATGAAAATGATATTTACATGGATATTTACATGGAAATGAAGCAAATGTGTTTATATAATAACTACAGCAAAAGCTCATTACTGTGGGCTTCTTAGGCTTTTAAAGAAAATAACTAGTAAATGGCACACCAATAAAAAAAATTCCTATAATACAAAAATCAATTAGAAAGTGATTCATTCTTAGGAGAAAAAAAAGAAAACTGTTACAAAGTCACCTTAACAGAAAATACAATTTAACTAGAATTCCTATTAAATAGAATTTAAAAATATATGTCCCCAATATGTGTTCACAAAGACCATCACTTGCCCCTCTAATGTGTGCCCTTGGGGATAAAGTGCGGTTTCTCCAAACTGGATTCATAATATGGCCTGAATGGATGCTGAGAACAGTGGGACTTCCACAAGAAAACATGAAAACTGCTTTAGAAACATAAAATAAGTGTTCAACTCTGAAAATCTCACTAAGCATGTTTCAGTGTCTGGGCTTATACATTTATACAAGTCCTCGGCCTGAATGCATTTTTTTAAACTAAAAAGATGGAGCCTTTTAACTAAAAGAACGAAAGAACTACACACCGTACTACCTTACTACTAACTATGGAAGGTATGCTTAGAGAATAACTGGGGTAAAGAAGGATGAAGGGGAAGTCTGAAGCCCTCTGAATATTAATTTGCAATAAAAATTCTGTACCCTGACCACCAAACCACCAACAGTGGATAGTCAAGCTACCCGTGAAGAATCACAGTTCTTTTACCTGCTGTCTTTCTGCAAATGTTATTCTGCCTGCAGCAAATAGCATGTGCAAATTTTTAAATCAAAGGCTAAAAAACAAAATGGAATCTCCTACTCTTGCTGACAGTCTTAGCTCAAGGCCAGGATTGGGAAACACATATGCAAGCTGAAGCTTCTATTAAGCTATGCTGGATATAATCTTGTTGGAATAGTTTGTTCTCATCAGGAAGAATTTTTTTCTAAGTTTGGCTGTTTTCCGTGCAATAAAAGATTCTTCACCCACCCGTGCCTCAAACTGGAATGATTTTAATGGGTCAAGTCAAGCCTTTATTGAGTTGAGTTTGGGCTATACTGAATTATCCTCCCCTAGGGATTTTACGTAAATGGCCAGAATGGTATTCCCCTCAATAGAAAAGCTTTCCAGAACCTTCAAATGCTGACAAATCTTTTATGACAATCCTGTACTAATGTCTTCACTTGTTAGATCTATGTAATACATTTTCTTTTCACCTTGGAATTAGAACAGTGATGGTAAAAGGGAACCATGTCACAAGAGGCTACTTAATATTACAACAGGAGGTCTTAAAAATAAATCAGTAGAATTACAGAGAAATAAGGGTTATGGAGAACGTAGACTTGTTGCCTAAGACAAGAAAGCACAAAATCTTAAGTTAAGAAATCTGAAATTACAAGATTGTAAAATTTGGAATTTTGAGTATAAGTTTGTATGTGTGTTTACTTTTGAGCTATAATAACTAATGTTACTGAAAAAGTCACAAAGACAAATACTTGTAGGAAATATCTACATTCAATATCACCAAAGTTCTGATAAACTGGGTGTGAGAAATGAGCACTGTTCATTTCACACCAAGACAACTACCTACTTCTTGCATAAGTATTCACAAATGATTTTATCTGAGCAACCATTTAATGGCTCTTGTACTAACAATGCCCTTACTACTGGTATATTTTATTCTTAATAAGGTATGAAAAGATTATAAGGGTTGGTAAGCCATTTGAATACCTTCTTCCATATGCTATTTGAAAAGAATTAAAAACACACAGATAGCACTGTCATAAAGTTATAATGCTATATTAAAAGAATGTTAGCCTTTTTGACTGTACTTCTTGTGATTGTGGCCAGATTTTCCATGAACTGTGTTCATGAACTCATCAGGGAAATTAATGGGACTATATGATTTGGTACAGATATTCTTGCAATTCACTGGGTTTTTCCAGAACAAGTCTAATGCATCAAGTCCACAAGTGTGTACATACACAAAGCCATCAACTTTCAGTCAAACTGAATGCAGGTGGTCATGAAATCAGTATCAGTGCTGAGGTCATAATGCTGGACTCATTAGAATCCACTCCACAATAGTGCTGCCTGGATTAGCAGTTCTGCTTGGTAGTAGGGTTACCAGTCAGATAAAAGATGCTTGGAAGAGTATAGCAAATTCATGGTTACATTTTCTGTATTCATTTACTGACTATGGATACTAACAGGATTACTATATGCCCACAGATAAGAGACTGCAATGTAAACAAAGGTAATTACAGGATATAATTGTATTAATTTTCTATATTCCTCACCACTGAATCAGTCCATAAATACAGCAGGGTTTTATCATCTCATAAATTTCTTCACCTTAAATATTTTTGCTTAATAACCAAACAATGGATTAAAGGAGGACATGGGATTCTAGAGGGAGGTGGTGTCTTCTAGAGTTGTGGGAAAGCACTGAAAGGCTGTGAGCAGGAGAAGTTGATGACATTTACATTAAAACAAAACAAAACAAAACAAAACTCTGGCAGCTATGTGGAAAATGGAGGGAGGGGGTCAATAATGGAAATAACGGAAAACGGGATACAAGCTAGGAACCAATTATTATGGTCTAGACAGAAGATGATGGTGGCCTGGATTAGGGTGACGAAAGATGATTGCAGTACATATTTTAGAGGTAGTGCCGACTGGTCTTAGGGTGGATGAAATGTGAGAGGTAAGGAAGAAGGAAGTACTAAGAATGATTTCCAGGTTTCTGGCATGAATAACAGAAATGGAGACATTTAGAGATTTTTGGAGGAAAGATCATAGGTTCATCTTGAGACCTACTTAGTTTCAATTGCATAAACCATCGAAATTGAGATTATAATTAGGAGGTTGGATATACGGGTTCCAAGCACAGAAGAGGGGTCTGTATAATGTGTATAATATAATGTGTATAATAGAAAGGCATTTGCATACAGAGCCTACTTTAGAATAGTTACATTGTTTCATTACATTGCTACAATATAGTTTAGTCTACAGTTAGTTTGCTGGCTGTATAAATCTAGGTAATAATTCCTGTATCCCTGACTTATTCGAAGTACAAATATTTCTAAATGTTGGTTAAGGTCACTTTTCTCTGGGCTATGGTTATAATTTATTCCTATTTTCTCTCTTTACTCTGTTTTTCTGTGAATTACTCCAAACTTGCACAAGTACCACATTTATTCATATTAAGACTTTCCCCGCAAATGTCTTGCTGTTATATTTCTCTTGAAACAAATGTTGCCAATAACAACCACACAGCTAATTGCATTTGGAGGTGGGGGGAGTAAAGTATATCAAAGAGCTCCAGACCTTCAAAGCACATAGCCATGAAAGTATCTGCCAGAATTTTTCCAACAGAAGAGGAGAAATGTGAAAGACTCAATTGTTTTCCCTTAATAGTGCACATAATTGGCACATTAACAGTGGTACAAGGGGAAGGGTTAAAGGTGGTTTAGCCAATACAGCACAATGTTGGCTTTATCCTTCTCTAGTCCTTCTCTCCCATTGGCTCTACTTGGAATATTCACAGCAAGAATGTCTTCTTCCTGGTTGTACTGCACAATCTTCTTTTAGGGTACATACATTTCTAGCTTTCACAATTGATCATTTTTCTCTGAATGGTCATTGCAATTAATTGCTGAGATTTTATTAGTGAACTGCTCTTTTAAGGCCAACAATAATCCTTACATGAATTTTAATCAGAGTGGAACAATATAATCACCACTCCTGAGTGTACTGAGTGCACAGGCATGCTGTAAACATCTGCTTTAGTTCCCAAGTCAGTAATTCTATTGCGGCCTTGGATGTGATGAAGTCCATCTAGCAGCTCTACCTAGCTGCTGGGTAGAAATATATATAGAAATCTATACAGAAATATATATAGATTTCTATATATATATATCTTTCTATATATTTTTCTTAAATATATATAGATATATTTTATATATATCTATATATATTTCTTAAATGAATCTAGGTTTTTATCCATTTCAAAAGGTCTATTATCATCCCTCCAATGAGCTAGCAAGTTACATTTGCAACTGTAATCTCTAGCCTTTAGTATTCTAAAATGACCAACCATTAACAGTTATGGTCCTTTTGCCCAAGTCATTTTGCCAACTTGTACATGATTTGTTTATTGTCTTTGGAGTCAGTGATAGATAAGAAAACTCAAATAAGAAATTTACCCAAATGGTCATTACATTTAACCTGGAAAATTAGAAATTAATATTCACTATGTAGGTCTATCATAATTTCCCACCAAATTCAAGAGCACTTACTATTTCAGTGTGAAATATGGTTGGATGCTTACAAGTTGCAGAATACTATTTTTAAAGAGGTGATCACAAAAAATCCTAACCATGACACATGACCAGATGTCATGTTGGTAATACTTACTGACAAAATATATTTAGCCTTGGACATCACATATGTTCTTCCCAAAACAGTTTTTCTAGTACCTCAAACTGGACAAACATTACAAAATATGTTTCAGTATTTTAAAAAAATTACATTCGACCAAAATTAACATTAATTTAGATAATGTAATAAAACACTCCTAGCAAACTGCCTAACACAAAGAAGTTCTGACTAAATGTCACTTGAATCTAATCTGGAATTTGGAAAATAGTCCTACTATATTGTCCTCCTAAAAACACACATCTAAATTAGTCAATAATGGCATCATAAAACTTGGTTCCACACTATGCTATATTTGCCCTTTAAAAAACAAAACCTGACTTTGCTACCACAAGGCTTTAAATATTTTAATAATCCAGTGGTGTGCTATGTTAAGGCAAAAAAAGACATGGCCTTTGAAGTCAGACATAGCTACTTGGAATTCTTTCTCTGACACTTATTGTGTGATTCTGTGCAAACCACTTAACCTTTGTGAACCTTAGTTTCCTGATCTGTGAAATGGGGAAAACAATTCTAACCCCATTAGGTTGTCATGAGGATTACATAAAGTAATATATAGAAAGCTCCTATCATAACAAGTAGCATATTATAAAACTAGATAACTAGATACATGTTAATACTTTTTGTGATCCTGTCATCTACAGGATCAATACATGTGGGTGGGCTGTACTCCAGGTAGCCCCTGGAGCCTTGAATCAGAGTATTATGGCCAATGGCCTCTGGTCACCACATGGGGGACTCCCTGATGGAGTAGGGGCCTCTTTGGGGGGCATGCAGATGATGTGGCCTTTCCTTTGTCTGGCTCCCTATGTCTCTCCTCCTGATAGCACAGCCTGCAAGGTGCAGTGCTCCTCAGAGCCCTACTCGTTTTGCATTTTACAGAGTAGAATATTGGGATTTAGGGTGGTCTGATAGCTAACAAAGAAGGGAATGAATCTTCCTAAGTTTATAGAGAGATTCTATGAAGCAATGCCTGCCCAAAAAAAATCACTGGATATGTTTTGGTTCTGAATAAACTACCTTACAGGCAAAACTGTTGCTTTAAATCTTTTATCATAAGACCCAAATAAGTGAACTGTGTTATTCAGAATTCACTATATACTCAAATATGTTCCTAAAAAGTCCCTCCACCCCTGCAAAAAGAGACTAATCAAATACAAGTGCTACAGACACTTTCGTGTAATTTAATTAGCAACCAGTTTTGAAAGTCACAAAAGAAAAGCTACTGAAAATGTTCATTTGGGGGGGAGGAGTCAAGATGGCAGAGAAGTAGCAGGCTGAGACTATATCAGGTAGCAGGAGATCAGCTAGATAGCTTATCAAACCATTGCAAACACCTACAAATCCAACGGGAGATCGAAGAGAACAGCAATTCTAAAAAAAGAAAATCGACCACTTTTTGAAAGGTAGGACCAGCGGAGAAGTGAATCCAAAGCGACGGTAGGACAGACCGCGGGGGGAGGGGCCGGCTCCCGGCAAGCTGCGGAGCAACGGAACACAAAATCAGGACTTTTAAAAGTCTCCTCCCTGAGGTACATCGCTCCAGAGGCTAAACCGAGGTGAAGCCCACTCGAGGACAGCGTGGCCCCAGGTCCCACAGGGACACAGAAGGATGGGGGGTGTCTGAGTGTCGCAGAGCTCGCAGGTATTAGAGCAGGGAAGCCGGCTACAGAGACAGAGCCGACGAGTGAGCTCTCAGCTCGGGGTTACCTTGAACCGGTCGCAGGCTGGGTGAGCTTGGAGCGCAGCCGGAGGCGAGGGGGACGGGAGTGATTAGGCGCTTTCCCCTGAGGGCTCACTGAGGAGTGGGGCCCCGAGCTCTCGGCTCCTCCGGGCCAGAGATTGGGACGTCGCCATTTTCATTCCCGCCCTCTGGAACTCTACAGAAAGCGTTCAGGTAACAAAAGCTCCCGAAAGTGAAACCGAGCCAATTACTTAGCCCAGCCTCTGGTAAGGGCGGTGCAATTCCGACTCGGGCAAAGACACTTGAGAATCACTACAACAGGCCCCTCCCCCAGAAGACCAACAAGAAATCCAGCCAAGACCAAGTTTACTTACCAAGGAGAGCAGCAGAATTCCAGAGGAGGAGAAAGCAAAGCACGGAATTCATGGCTTTCTCCCCATGATTCTTTTGTCTTGCAGTTAATTTAATTTTTTATTTAATTTTGTTTTTTTTTCTTCTGCTAATTTTTTTTAACTTTTACCCTTTTCTTTTTTAATGTTTTTAAAATAGTTTATCTTAACAATACCTTTCCAAAAAAAAAATAATAATCTTGTTTGAACCTTCATTATTATAGTCATATTTTATCCTTCATAGTATTTAACTTTATTTTTGTATACACATAGGGTTTTTTTTTCTTCTAAAAAATTTGGGGTACAACTTCCTCCAGCAGATCAAAATATACCCTAAATCTAGCTCCAGACTTGTTCTAGTCTCCAGCCTGAGCAAATTCTCTCCACTTTCTTTTTCTTTATTCTCCCAAACAACTTACTTTTTCAACTCCTTTTTTTAGAAATTAAAAAAAAAATTTTTTTCATCTTTATAGGCATATTCCATCCCTTCACTGTGTTTACCCTTATATACATTTTTCATTTTTTAAATTTTTGGGAGTTAGTTTCTTCTAAGAGACAAAAATACCCACAAATTAAGTGGGTGACCCTGTTCTAGTCACCAGTCTAATATATATATATATATTTTTTCTTTTTCATATTTTTTCTTTGTTTTCTTTTTTTAATTTTTTTCTCTGAACTTCTTTTTATCCCCTTTCTCCCCCCGCCACCCCCCCAATTTGGGGACCCTTCTGATTTGGTTAAAGGGTATTTTCCTGGGGTCTTTGCCACCCTTTTAGTATTTTATTTGCTCCTTCATATAGTCTTATGTGGAAAAAATGACAAGGTGGAAAAACTCACCACAAAAAAAAGAACAAGAGGCAGTACCGAAGGCTAGGGACTTAATCAATACAGACATGGATAATATGTCAGATCTAGAGTTCAGAATGACGATTCTCAAGGTGCTAGCCAGGCTCGAAAAAGGCACGGAAGATATTAGAAAACCCTGTCCAGAGAGATAAAAGCCCTTTCTGGAGAAATAAAAGAACTAAAATCTACCCGAGTTGAAATAAAAAAAGCTATTAATGAGGTGCAATAAAAAATGGAGGCTCTTACTGCTAGGATAAATGAGGCAGAAGAAAGAATTAGTGATATAGAAGACCAAATGACAGAGAATAAAAAAGCTGAGCAAAAGAGAGACAAATAAATACTGGACCACGAGGGGAGAATTTGAGAGATAAGTGACACAAAAAGATGAAACAACATTAGAACAATTGGGATTCCAGAAGAAGAAGAAAGAGAAAAGGGAGCAGAAAGTATATTGGAGAGAATTATTGTAGAGAATTTCCCTAATATGGCAAAGGGAACATGCACCAAAATCAACAAGAATAGGTCTACACCTCGTCACCTAAGAGTAAAATTTACAAGTCTTAGCGACAAAGAGAAAATCCTAAAAGCAGCCTGGGAAAAGAAGTCTGTAACATACAATGGTAAAAATATTAGATTGGCAGCAGACTTATCCACAGAAACCTAGCAGGCCACAAAGAACTGGCATGATATATTCAGAGCACTGAACGAGAAAAACATGCAGCCAAGAATACTATATCCAGCTAGGCTATCATTGAAAATAGAAGTAGAGATAAAAAGCTTCCAGGACAAACAAAAACTGAAAGAATTTACAAACACAAAACCAGCTCTACAGGAAATATTGAAAGGGGTCCGCTAAGCAAAGAGAGAGCCTAAAAGTAGTAGATCAGAAAGGAACAGATACAATATACAGTAACAGTCACCTTACAGGCAATACAATGGCAAAAAACTCATATCTCTCAATAGGTACCCTGAATGTAACTGGGCTAAATACCCCAATCAAAAGACACAGGGTATCAGAATGGATAAAAAAAAACAAAAACCAACAATATATTGCCTACAAGAAACTCATTTTAGGGATGCCTGGGTGGCTCAGCTCAGTTGGTTAAGTGGCTGCCTTCGACTCAGGTCATGATCCCAGCATCCTGGGATCGAGTCCCACATCGGGCTCCTTGCTCGGCAGGGAGCCTGCTTCTCCCTCTGCCTCTGCCTGCCACTCTGTCTGCCTGTGCTCGCTTGCTCACTCTCCCTCTCGCTCTGACAAATAAATAAATTAAAAAAAAAAAGAAACTCATTTTAGACCCAAAGACACCTCCAGATTTAAAGTGACGGGGTGGAAAACAATTTACCATGCTAATGGAAATCAGAAGAAAGCAGGGGTGGCAAAACATATATCAGATCAATTAGATTTTAAGCCAAAGACTATAATAAGAGATGAGGAAGGACACTATATCATACTCAAAGGGTCTGTCCAACAAAAAGATCTAACAGTTTTAAATATCTATGCCCCTAATGTGGGAGCAGCCAACTATATAAACCAATTAATAACAAAATCAAAGAAACACATCAACAATAATACAATAATAGTGGGGGACTTTAACACTCCCCTCACTGAAATGGACAGATCATCCAAGCAAAAAATCAACAAGGAAATAAAGGCCTTAAATGACACGCTGGACCAGATGGACATCAAAGATATATTCAGAACATTTTATCCCAAAGCAACAGAATACACATTCTTCTCTAGTGCACATGGAATATTCTCCAGAATAGATCACATCCTGGGTCATATATCAGGTATCAACCAGTATCAAAAGATTGGGATCATTCCTTGCATATTTTCAGACCACAATGCTCTGAAGCTAGAACTCAATCACAAGAGGAAATTTCGAAAGAACTCAAATAAATGGAGACTAAACAGCATCCTTCTAAAGAATGAATATGTCAACAAGGAAATTAAAGAAGAATTGAAAAAATTCATGGAAACAAATGATAATGAAAACACAACAGTTCAAAATCTGTGGGACACAGCAAAGGCAGTCCTGAGAGGAAAATATATAGCGGCACAAGCCTTTCTCAAAAAACAAGAAAGGTCTCAAATACACAACCTAACCCTACACCTAAAGGATCTGGAGAAAGAACAAGAAAGAAAGCCTAAACCCAGCAGGAGAAGAGAAATCATAAAGATCAGAGCAGAAATCAACGAAATAGAAACCAAAAAAACAATAGAACATATCAACGAAACCAGGAGCTGGTTCTTTGAAAGAATTAATAAGACTGATAAACCTCTGGCCAGACTTATCAAGAAGAAAAGAGAAAGGACCCAAATAAAATTATGAATGAAAGAGGAGAAATCACAACCAACACCAAAGAAATACAAACAATTATAAGAACATACTATGAGCAACTCTACGCCAACAAATTTGACAATCTGGAATAAATGGGTGCATTCCTAGAGACATATAAACTACCATAACTGAACCAGGAAGAAATAGAAAACCTGAACAGACCCATAACCAGTAAGGAGATGGAAACAGTCATCAAAAATCTCCAAACAAACAAAAGCCCAGGGCCAGACGGCTTCCCAGGGGAATTCTACCAAACAGTTAAAGAAGAATTAATTTCTATTCTCCTAAAACTGTTCCAAAAAATAGAAATGGAAGGAAAACTTCCAAACTCATTTTATGAGGCCAGCATCGCCTTGATCCCCAAACCAGACAAGGATACCATCAAAAAAGAGAATGACAGACCAAAATCCTTGATGAACAAAGATGCTAAAATTCTCACCAAAATACTAGCCAATAGGATTCAACAGTACATTAAAAGGATTATTCACCACGACCAAGTGGGATTTATTCCACGGCTGCAAGGTTGGTTCAACATCCGCAAATCAATCAATGTGATACAACACATTAATAAAAGAAAGAACAAGAACCATATGATACTCTCAATAGATGCTGAAAAAGCATTTTACAAAGTACAGCATCCCTTCCTGATCAAAACTCTTCAAAGTGTAGGGATAGAGGGCACATACCTCCATATTATCAAAGCCATCTATGAAAAAACCCACCACACATATCATTGTCAATGGAGAAAAACTGAAAGCTTTTCCGCTAAGGTCAGGAACATGGCAGGGATGTCCATTATCACCACTGCTATTCAACATAGTACTAGAAGTCCTAGCCTCAGCAATCAGACAACAAAAAGAAATTAAAGGCATCCAAATCGGCAAAGAAGAAGTCAAACTGTCACTCTTTACAGATGATAAGATACTATATGTGGAAAACCCAAAAGTCTCCACTCCAAAACTGCTAGAACTTGTACAGGAATTTAGTAAAGTGTCATGATATAAAATCCATGTACAGAAATCAGTTGCATTTCTCTACACCAACAACAAGACAGAAGAAAGAGAAATTAAGGAGTCAATCCCATTTACAACTGCACCCAAAACCATAAGATTCCTAGGAATAAACCTAACCAAAGAGTCAAGGAATCTATTCTCAGGAAACTATAAAGTACTCATGAAAGAAATTGAGGAAGACACAAAGAAATGGAAAAATGTTCCATGCTCCTGGATTGGAAGAATAAATATTGTGAAAATGTCTATGCTACCTAAAGCAGTCTACACATTTAATGCAATACCTATCAAAATCCTACCCATTTTTTCAAAGAAATGGAACAAATAATCTTAAAATTTACATGGAACCAGAAAAAACCTCGAATAGCCAAAGGAATATTGAAGAAGAAAACCAAAGTTGGTGGCATCACAATTCTGGACTTCACACCCTATTACAAAGCTGTCATCATCAAGACAGTATGGTACTGGCACAAAAACAGACACATAGATCAATGGAACAGACTAGAGAGCCCAGAAATAGACCCTCAACTCTATGGTCAACTAATCTTCGATAAAGCAGGAAAGAATGTCTAATGGAAAAAAGACAGCCTCTTCAACAAATGGTGTTGGGAATATTGGACAGCCACTTGCAGAAAAATGAAATTGGATCATTTCCTTATACCACACACGAAAATAGACTCAAAGTGGGTGAAGGACCTCAATGTGAGAAAGGAATCCATCAAAATCCTTGAGGAGAACACAGGCAGCAACCTCTTAGACCTCAGCCGCAGCCACTTCTTCCTAGGAACATCGCCAAAGGCAAGGGAAGCAATGGCAAAAATGAACTATTGGGATTTCATCAAGATCAAAAGCTTTTGCACATCAAAGGAAACAGTTAACAAAACCAAAAGACAACCAAAAGAAAGGGAGAAGATATTTGCAAATGACATATCAGATAAAGGGCTAGTGTCCAAAATCTATAAAGAACTTATCAAACTCAACACCCAAAGAACAAATAATCCAATCAAGAAATGGGCAGAGGACATGAACAGACATTTCTGCAAAGAAGACATCCAGATGGCCAAGAGACACATGAAAAAGTGCTCCACATCACTCGGCATCAGGGAAATACAAATTAAAACCA
>PISX010022854.1:0-30957 GCA_004024625.1 Mellivora capensis
CCCAGACAGACGAAAAAAATATTTCTCGAATCTCAAATATATAAAGAAATCTTATTGCTCAATAACAACTTAAGAAGTAATCTAAAGGAAATGCAAATTAGAATTACAATGAAAGGTGATGACACATTAAAATTAAAATAGCTAAAATTAAAGACAGAAAAAACTAAGTGTTAGTTAGCATGCAATCCCCATACTTTGCTAGAATTCCGTACTATAGCTACTTGGCAAACACTTTGCCCATCTCTTATAGAGTTAAACACACACTTACCATATGACCCAGCACTTCTACTTACTGAAGAGAAATGAAAACATAGGAATGGAAGCCTATATAAATGCTCCTAGCACCTGGTTCTATCCACTTCAGTACAAGGAGTGGCCCAAGGTCAGACTATATGTGATTCAGAAACATTAGCAAATAGCCTAGTTTTTTGACCAGAAACCAACAACTGGTCAAATGTTCTGAGGTCTGGAAAACAAAAAATTGGCAGATGAAGCACAATGAGGTCTAAAGTAGAGGCATGTGGATACACATAAGGGAGTGGGCACTGTGTATGAAGATCTGTGTATCGTATGTCAGCATCCACCAGAGAACAGGCACGTGAAAGAAACACCAACCAAGCAAGCAGACAAAATGGCATGGACAGCTGGCATCAGCAACCTCACTTCGGGACTACATGACCCTTCCATCCTAGAAGGGCCCGAGATTTGTCCAACCAGGAGTAGACACACCCTCCAGGTACGGGTCTGCCTTTCCTGCCTGCAGGACCCAAGCCATACCACTATCTGAGGGCTAACAGTGTTTGGCCCATGAGCATAGGATCCCACAAAGACCTGGATCCACTTCACAGCCGAGAAACTGCCAGAGTCTTCTAAGTCTATAGGATCCACTGCTTGTAGCGTATCCTGCATCACCTACAAGCAGCTGGCTTCCTTGGAGGGTTTTTTGCGCAGCAGTTTTTCAACTTTTCTCCAAAGTTCTTGGTTTGTATCCACAAATCAGCCAGATCCACCCATAAGTCAAGTTTAGGGTTATTTCTTCTTCCATCAGCTGCGTATAATGAGCTCCAATGTATCATGGGTGTCCACTAAGGTGCTTGTGCAGGCATGAGGGTCTGGGCCTTCTTCTCACACAGCTTGCTTCCACTCCAGATGTACCACTCCCACCTCATGCCACTGTGGCATGTGGGATGGCCGCTGTGCCTGTCTGATCTTATACTTGTGGGACTGACCGAACGCAGATTCCAAGGGATGTTTCCAAATGCATGGTCTCTTGGTCAGGCACCCTCTCTCTACCAGGGCTCCATTTTCACTTAGGAACATGACATTTTTAAGCCTTTCTATTTTTTCCTAAAGCAGTTTTACTTTGCAGTCTCCCGTTTCTGATTCTGTACATTTCTGAAACAACGTTCACCAAAGTTGAAGAGTGGAAGTCAAACAATAAACTTCCATTTTTTAAAGGGTGCTGGTTCTCAAAAATCGAAAATATAAAAATTCTAACCTCACCTTACACTTGAATCATAATCTTGTGTTTTGTTCTTATTAACTTTGTTCTTGAAATCAAAAATAAAGCTTAAATTCAAATATGACTGAAGATTTCCATTTTTTGGCATGCTTTGACTGGCATGATTTGCATTTGTCTCGATTTTATAATCATATGAAGGTCCTATGATTGATATTAAGACTTCTACGTTCATTAACATTTTATAAAAATAAAGTAGTCAAACAATTGCCCAATTCAACTAATTGACAAAAATTTCAATGCTGCCAAAACTGAACTACTGATTGGTGTCCAGCATTCCCACAGAATGGGGAAAAGCTTAATATTTATCAGCAAATGTACAAAAATCTAAATGCAACGTAAAGAAGGATTTTAGGCACTTAAACTCGTATTTTAAAATAAAGGTTGTCCAAAAATTCAAACACAAAAATCTAATAATACCTATATTAATTTGGACTTAAAATTTAAATTGAATTACTGCCTTAATAAAAATGGTATCGGCCAAGCTTTGAAGCCTGTACATGAAAAGCTTTTCTGGTAGAAAGTGGTGAAGAGCGATTTCTCGATTTCTCGCAGACAGGTACTGAGTGAAGTGAACGCCCCACCCAGATCCCTCAGGCCTAACCACTTCACTGACCAACACATTTAATTGCTGGTTCAACACCATCTCTTGGCCTGAGGGTGCGAACACTGGTGTATGGAAGAATGAACACCTTTCCTCCACTTCCCTCCCAGCAGCTCTCAACCACTGACTAAGGGGAGTTGGTATATAAATGCCCCTCTCCCTTGCACTTCATTGGAATGGCCCTAGCAGGGGTGTTTTATAACTGGATTTCCCTGTGGGATTAAAGTCCTGGTCACCCACAGGACCTGATAATGCCCTTTAATTGACTGCTTTTCCTTCCCTGTTTTACTTCTCTACTCCCCAATTAGTGGTTGTGGGTTTGTTTTTGTTTTTTTCAGTGTTCCAAGATTCATTGTTTATGCACCACAGCCAGTGCTCCATGCAGTACCTGCCCTCCTTAATATCCACCAGTGGGCTCACCCATCCCTCCAGCCCCCTCCCTTCCAAACCCCTCAGTTTCTTTCTCAGAGTCCACAGTCTCTCATGCTTCATCTCCCCCTGGGCAAGATGGCAGAAAATTAGGAGACCCAGTTAGTGTTTCCTGCCCTCCCCACATAATCTGTGTGGTTTGGAGTCCTCAGGGTGTTTGGCATCATTTGACCCCATAAGCACATCCACAACTAATTGGAACAGCACTTGGTTGACCAGTGACCTCAGAAGTGACCTGTTTTGAGACCTAGAGGGGCACAGAATACTGAATAGACTGAAGAACTCAACCAACCCTCTCTTGAGATGTTCAAATGTGAAATACTTGGGGACAGAGTTGATCATGGCAGCAGAAACTTAGAGACCAACAGTTGGGTAGCAAGATAAGAGGAAATGGCACAAAATATCTTCAACTCTACAGGAATGAAGTTTTTGCATTCAAGTTTTCATTTTATCATAAAGGAACCTAGAATTAAAACAAATGTCTTCCTCCTTCAGCATATTAACTCAACTGTCTACATTTTCTTTTCTGTAAGTCAGTATCTTCTGCAAATTTTAAATGTTATTCAGATATCATAATATCCCTAAAATTTTTTATTCTCTAAATTCTAAAGATTCAATAAAGTAGGTTACCCCTGGTGTTTTGTCAATTACCCAAAAGGGCCTAAGCCAATTTTTTTTTTACATATTTCAGGACTTAAATAATCTTCTCCTTCCTCTTATAGTTTGCTTCTTCCCACATTTCTGTGAGTATCAGTAAAAAAGTTCTTCAATATAAAACAACCCACACCAAACTCACAGAAAAGGAGATCAGATTTGCAGTTACCAGTCGTGGAGGGAGGGATAATTAGAGGCACAAACTTCCAGCTGTAAGATAAATAAGTCTGGGGATGTAATGTACAACATGAGGACTACAGCTAACATTCTGTAAGACACATAGAATAGTTATTAATGGAGTAGACCCTAGGAGTTCTCATAACAAGTAGAATTTTTTTTTCTTTTTATTATATCTACATGAGATGATGGATGTTAACCAAACCTATTGTGGTCATCATTTCCCAATAAATGTAAATCAAACCATCATGCTGTACATGCTAAACTTACACAGTGGTGTATGTCAGGTATTTCTCAATAAGACTGGAAGGTAAAATTCTTCAAAGTATTAATATTTTGCTTCTGGATGGAGGAGGTATAACGTACATCTTCCTCTGAAGTCACAGCCCAAGATCTAGCTAAAAACACTGTTCTGCAATTTGGGCCTGAAAGGAGATTTTCAGGACTGTACACATTTCACTGATGATTCTTAAAGTTATTTAAAAGGAAATGGACACCTCTTTGCAGTCTTTTTGTGCCTAATATAGATAACAAGAATGCATTCGAATTTTTAGGAATGTTTAGAGCTGGTATGTGTGTTCTCCATATAGGAATGCATGAGATAAGGAGGGCAGGTATTATAACCTTACCACTGAAGGAGGAAGAAACTGAAATACTAAACATTTAGTGAATTTCAACAAGGTTCAAATAAACTGTTGGTAAGGCCGGGACCTCATCTTCCTGGCCAGGTCCCCTTTGTCCTCCACCACTGAGGTTGGGTTGTCTGTAGTCTGTGATGTCTAAATTGTGAGTCCTGTGAGGAGAGGGGTCACGTTTTCCAATTTAATGGCTTAGAACAATGTGATACACATACAATGTGATACACAATGTGATACAAATAGACATCCCTTTACAATCATTTAAAATATTTCTGATAGGTCCAAAATATGTAAAAGGGTCTTTGAACAAGAAGTAATCTTTGAAATTCACGTTAGTTTTGAGAGAGAATGGATTTTGATTTTTTTTTTTTTTTTTAATTAGTAATACTCCCAGGATGCCTGGCTGGCTCAGTCAGTTAAGCGTCTGCCTTCGGCTCAGGTCATGATCCCAGGATCCTTGGATCGAGTCACTCATCAGGCTCCTTAATCATCAGGGAGCCTGCTTCTCCCTCTCGCTTTTGCCTGCTTCTCCCATTGCTTGTGTGCTCACTGTCTCGCTGTCTCTGTCAAATAAATAAATAAAATCTTTAAAAAAAAGAAAGAAAGAAATATTCCCAAGATCAGTCTCTCTTATTTTCAATCTAATGCTTTCTTTTTAAAGACGAAAAAAGTAATCTTTCATTTTTTTTCAATTTTAATTCTGGCATAGCTAACATAACAGTGCTATATTTGTTTTAAGTGTACAAATTAGTGATTCAACAATTCCATACATCACCTGGTGCTCGTCACAAGTGCCCTCCTTAATCCCCTCACCTGTGTCACCCATCCCCCCTACCACCTCCCCTCTGGGAACCATCAGTTTGTTCTTTATAGTTAAGAGTGTTTCTTGGCTTCTCTCTTTCTCTCTCTCCCTCACTCCCTCTCTCTCTTTTCCTTTGCTTGTTTTGTTTTTCAATTTCACATATGAATAAAGTCGCTTTGCTTTTCTCTGACTGACTTATTTCACTTACCATTATACTTTCTAGCTCCATCCATGTCCATGTTGTTGCAAACAATCTTTCATTTTAAAATGAAACAAGGCTTTTAAAATTTTTAATTCAGTAACGTTGTGTCCCATTTTGTCTCATAATATCACTAGACTAATGAAGATACGAGTAGAAAGTATTACTTTTTAAAGTTTCGTTTAAACATGCACATGACAGTTTATTATGACTTTATGGTGTAGAACCTATGTGACCTACTCTAAACATACTTGAAGGATTTTTTTTGTACATTTAAACATCTAGCATTTGATTTCTATATTTATTTATTAAACAATGAAGAAGAAGTAGAATGATTTCTATCACTGTTTCCTTTTAAACATTTGTGAGTTGAAGCACAAAGCCTTCTCTATTCCTGTCTCTTCATACTTGACTCAGGACAGAGATTTCTAGCTGAACTGTAAATGAGATGACCTTTATTTCCAGCTGAAAGTGGCATGGGAGTTTAGGAATCTTATAATTGTTCCCTGTGGACCAACTCCAGAACCAGCTTCCAGGGGGGCTGTTGGAGAGTCATTTGCAGGCAGTGGGAGCCAATGCTCCCTGTTACAATAGGTGAATCTTTTCATTGCTGTTGAAGGGTGACTGGCAGGTGCCACCAACCAATTCCCAGCCTCCAGATTCCAATACTTATTGCTGAGATGCCAGCATTGCAAACTATATTTCCAAAAGCCCAAAGCACTCAACTGGTAAAATTCAAAATTGTTTTCATTTTAAATTTGGTCTGTATATCTTTCTAGGCAATGTTTCTCACCCTATCTTCACCGGATGAAGATTATTTTCCCTTCCTAACCAAGGTCACCTTTAAAGCCCCTGTGAAAATTTTTGAATGTGTTTTGGGTTTGGGCTGTCAAAACATATTCCTCAGATCACAAATCATTCCTTCTTCCTTTTTCTGCACAATTCCTAGAGCTCAGAACAAGCTACATGTTGAGCCGAGAATTCTTGAATTAGCATTGATTTTCAATATGGGCTTCATGTCCTGATAACCGAGAACAAATTCATTTATGAGGGTTATCAGCAACTTCTGACAATATTGTTTCTTGGAAACGGCTGATGAGAGCATATTTAGGTGTGAATCTGATTCATAAAATTCTGAACTTCTTGCCATGTGTATATTTGCTTTACTTGAACATTAGTATACTCCTGGATTGACAGAAATGAAATCTAAGGAGCACATCTTGGATAACTTAACCAAGGGCTCTTGTTTAATTGTAGACACACAAAAGAGATCAATAAACAAATGAGCAAGTAATTACATAATTAAGCAAGTCACTTAACCCCACCACCCTGTAAGTCCATAATGTATTATAATAAGCATTTATTTAACAGTATATGTTGAACTTTAAGATGTCATTGAAGATAGTATGTACAGAAGACATTGGTCATCTCTGTTTGGTATCCACCTCTCTTATCAGCCTCATTTTTCTATGGATACTTCATATTTCAGAAGCCAGATGATCCAGATTCCCTCTCCCTATCCCCATCACAGCCAGAAGATGGTTACATGACTGACTTCTTGAACTTTAAATGCTGCATCAGGAATAAAATTATTTTGAGGGGGTTCAAGATTATCTCAAGAGCAGAAGCATATGAGTCAGATCATTCTCAGTGTCACCATTGTGGCTCCTGTTGCTGAGGGTGGGAGGAGGAAGGAAGGAAGGAAGGAAGGAAGGAAGGATGGAAGGAAGGAAGGAAGGAGTCATCTACAAAAGAATGATTACCAGATTAGTATCAGAATTCTCTTCAGCAACTAAAATGAAGACATTGGAAGAAGTCTTCAACCTTTTAAGAGAATCTTTTCTTCTCGTTTATATGAGAGAGGGTTTATTTGGAGAAATTGGCACCTGTAATTATAGGGTGGTAAATCTGAAATTTGCAGGGCAGGACAACAGGCTGTAAAATCAGTCAGAAGTTGACACTGCAGTCTTGAGACAGAATTTTCTTTTTTTGCTCTTAAGGCCGTTCAGCTGATTGGATGAAACCCATCCACATTATCAAGGGAAGTTAACCAACTGTAGATGTTAAGTTAAGTTAACTGTAGATATTAAGTAAGTTAACGTTAACCAACTGTAGATGTTAAGGACAACTGAATTTTGTGTGTTGATCTTCTATCTTGCAACTTTGTTCAATTCATTTATTAGCACTAGTAGTTTTGAAGAGTGCTCTGGGATTTTCTATATATAAGATCATGTCATCTGTGAACAGATAGTTTTACTTCTTCCTTTGCCATCTGGATGCTTTTTATTTCATCTTCTTGTCTAATTGCTCTAGCTAAAATTTCCAGTACAAAATTGAATAGAAGTGGTGAAAACAGAAGACCTTGCTTTATTCCCAGTCTTAGGGAGAAAGCTTTTAGTCTTTTACCATTGAGTATGATACTCAGTTGTGGGTTTTTCACAAATTGCTTTTATCATATTGAGAAGTTCTAAGAGAATGCTTTTTGCAACCTAGAATTCTATACTCAGCCAAACTCTCACTCGGGGTAAGAGCAGATAAAAGACATTTTCAAACTGTTAAAATCTCAGAACATTTGCATCTCATTCAGCTTTTCATGGACAGTTATTTGAAAATCTACTACAGCAAAACAAAGGGCAAAGTAATCAAAAGGAGTATATAGGATCCAAAAACATAGTATATCCTACCAATCAGAGTACAATAAAAGGAAGCTGTAGTATAACATCAAGTCTAGAAAGCAAACACCAAATTTTGATACTATTAAGATGAAAGGACCTCAATAAAAAGTTCTATGGTAAAAGTTAGGAATGAGGGTAGGTATGAAATTATTAGCTAACAAATATAGAAATTCATCAAATTAAAACAGAAAGTCTGGGGGCACCCAGGTGGCTCAGTGGGTTAAGTGGCTTCCTTCGGCTCGGGTCATGATCCTAGGGTCCTGGGATCGAATCTCACATTGGGCTTCTTGCTCAGCGGGGAGCCTGCTTCTCCCTCTCCCTTTACCTGCTACTCTACCTGCATGTGCTCTCTCTCTCCATCAAATAAATAAATAAAAATAAAAATAAAACAGAAATTTAGGAACCTTAAGGAAGAATGAAATGGATTTCAAGTAACAGTAAGAAAGGGACTATTTAGTGGTGAAGGCACCGTGACAAAACTATTTGAACTAATCATTATGAAACTAAACTGTGGAATAATTTTCAACAATAGGTGACATAAGAAAAGCACCTTCATTTGAATTTAACACAAGCAACTATCTTTGGAATGGCACCAAAGTCATGAAATGGTACCATCCAGAAGCTTTTCAGTGACCACTATTTGCATATTTGTGATAACGTTAAAGCTGTTTATTGACAGTCAGTGCTCTTAAAGGAAATCAAAGGAAGGTTTAATTATGGTTATAGAAAAGAATAAAAATATAACCAACAGTCTAATGAAAAAAAAAAAAAACAAAAGAAATGTTTTGTATTATCCCCTGTTCAAGAATTTTTCCCAACTGTCCCTAAGTCAGGTTGGGGTTCTTTCTGGTAATGGACTCTACCAACAGGTCCTTCCTGCTCTATGGAAAGAAATGTCAAGTTTATAAGGCAGTGTGAAGATTGGTGCATGAGGTCTTAAAAAGGATACAGAAGGAAACTTTTCAAAAGTTTTAGAAGGTTTAAAAAAGGAGGCTATTCTGTCATCCTTTAGGGAAGAAAGATAGGACTGGTCATAATTAATATATTTGAGGTAGAAAGAAAGAAAGTTCCAGGAGAATTTGTCAGGTTACTCTAAAAGTTCCATCACTATTTTACTAGTTTCTAACTTTTGCCTGAAAACTGAGAATGATATATCACATCCAATTCATTTTAAGCATAAATTTGAATCCATGAATAAAGTTTTTCATTTTTGCAGACACCACACCCTTTTCCGGTCCTCTAGTTCTTTTCAATTTTGTTCCATCAGACAATTGTGCCATTATGCTCCATGGAAACCATTCCATGCATTCTTGGCATTAGTTTTTGGTCCTCTTGGTATCTATAACTCCTTCCAAATGAATGGGCATGACATCAGTACCAAAGGGTCATTTAGTGTGCCACACAACGTGCGAAATGCCATAATGAATTGTTTTCTGCATATGTAATATATATAATTCAAGGCTTATCCAGAATATAAATAGTTCTTGAATGTATTCTGTCCTTTTTGAAAAGCAATGCTGTAGTTATATGCATAAATCCCATGATTCCTTCTAGCCATTTCAGAGATATTATATGTGACTTCACCAGAAAAGGAAAATGGAAAGTTAAGCAATTACCTAATGAATGTATTTAATGGAGACAGTCAGTCTGGACCACATAAGCAGTAAGACATTTTTGTCAGAATCACTTTTGGAAATTTGAATTATCAATACAGGCTCCTCAACCCCTCAGGTATTTGCGCACGTGTGGCAAAGGACTTGGAATAGGGATGTTAAATGGCAATCTTTTGCCCATTTCACAGACAAAGAAGTTGACCCTGTTTAAATAAACCTTAAAATGTTTTTAGGTAGACATTGGCAAGTTTAATTTTTTTCAGTGCGGTAAATGCTTTACTTCATATGCTTTAGCTAACTCATAATGGTTGTTTCTCTTCCTGTGGATGCCTTCAAATACAACTTTACCTAGCAGCACACTGGAAGTGGAAGAGGAAAGAGATAGATTCCCCTACAGACTTCCGTGGCTCACCTTAAATGGTCTCCCACATGCTTGTGTACTTGTAGGTAAGAATTCTGGCGCTCAGAGCGCAAAGGGGTCAAATATGTAAATTAGCACCATAAGTCAAAGGCCAAGGTATGGTTTTTAAATAGCACTGAAATAGAGATAAACCTTCCCTCCCACACTTCTGCCCCCTTGAGGGTAGCCCCACAGCAAGCAGAAGGGAAGAGTGCTTTGTTTTGCACTCTCTCTAGTTCCCCAGTTCTGTCCCAGGCAAAGGCAGCTCACTGGAGTTATTCTGGGAAGGCTTATTACCCCTGAGAGTGAGAAGGAAGCCGCCGATACCTGGGCCTTGACAACTTCTATTTTTCTGGAGCAGGGCTTGGGGGTGCTATGAGTACTGAGATGACATCAATTATAAAAGATAACAGAGAGGGGCGCCTGGGTGGCTCAGTCAGTTAAGCATCTGCCTTCAGCTCAGGCTATGATCCCAGGGTCCTGGGATCGAATCCCAAGTGGAGTTCCCTGCTCAGTGGAGAGCCTGCTTTTCCCTCTCCCTCTGCCTGCCGCTCTGCCTACTTGTGTTTCTCTCTCTCTCTCTCTCTCTCTGTTAAAAAAAAATTTAATAAAATCTTAAAAAAAAAAGATAACAGAGAGACTCACTTAACATTGGGGACAAGGTAAGGCCAAACAAACACTCAGCTGGACATAGATCTACCACCTGTTATTAGAACTGAAGGGCAAAACAAGGTCGTTGAGAAATCTCTACAATAACTTCCTGATCTCCACAAAACACTCCTCCTTGTTTTGTGGGGACTTCAGTCTTCCTCAGCGTGCGTGAGACCCTTCTCATAACACCGGCAGCATTACCCTTCCGAATACTGACCCCGCAGTCTCTTAACCAACGAACTGGCTATTTCTCCCATCCCCACTCTTGCTCTGACACTCATGAGACCATGTCCCTCAACCTCCAAAGTTTTCTACCTTGAAAATCTCCTCTTTAAAATTCCCAGTGACAAAAGAGCCCCCCGTTGACATCTTTCCATTCTTCAATTCAACTCCATCTGATGCTGGTTATCATTGAATTTGAAATATGTGAGCCAATACATTTTCAGGTTTTCTCCCCATCTTACACTGTCTGGTCCATCTGGGAAACCATTTAAAGTTTGCTACTTTCAAAAATTGTCCTTTCTTTTTTCTACTTACAGAAATAAAATACACTCAGGAACACCTTATTCTTTAGTGGGACACTATTCCATAGTGTAGATGTATCTGTAAGATGCTTAGCCATTTCAACAACATGTTCATCTGGAAGCCTTTAAATATTTGCTATTTTGTCACCCACTGTCTTCTTTCAGTAGGTTGTATTCTGTTTTCCCTTTCCTACTTTCCAGACTGATAAAATATTGTTAGGACCAGTCACAAGAACTATTGATGAAATCCATTTCTAGAGGCACCTGGGTGGCTCAGGTCTGTCTTTAGCTCACGTCTTAAACCCAGGGTCCTGGGATTGAGTCCCGTATCAGACTCCCTGTTCAGCGAGGAGTCTGCTTCTCCCTCTGCCCCTCTTCCCGCTCATTCTCTCAAACTCTCTCTCTCAAATAAATAAATGAAAATCTTTCTTTAAAAATCCATTTTTAGTTCATGTTCTCCCAAGTTCACCTGGATTGATTTTTGGCAATCTTTTAATGGTTTTTTTTTTTCCATTTCACTATTTGAATCTCAACAACTACTATTTCCTCAACTTTTTCACTTTCCATAATTCCCAACTGTGCCCTTGATTTGCCTTTTTCTGGGAAGACAACTTAACATCATACTTTACTGAAAAAATAAAGGCCAATGGACTTGATGTGTCCCTCAGAATTCCTTGTGGCTTTTTCTCCTTTTATCCTTTAGTAAATGCAAATCTGAGCTTTTTTCCCCAGGCTCATGCCTCATAACTGCCCTCGAGAACTTGCCCTCCTCACTTAACTCTTCTTCCACCGAGAGGTTAAGGAGCATGCCCACAGTCACATAGCTTTTAAGCAGCAGAGCTGGACTTCAAACCCAAGCAACCCGGCTGCAGACGCGTGTGCTTAACCACTGTGCTCTCCTGCCTCTCTCTGATGCTACTGCCTTCTCTCTCCTTCTATCTCCTAATTTTCAAAAAAGAATAAAATAATAATCTTAGCCCTTCATTAAATCCTTACCACTTACTCTTTAATCCTGTATAATTTCCTTTATGACCCCACTAGTGTCCTGAAGGATATTTTTTCCAAGATGCCTTCATCAAAAAGACTTTTCTTGTTTGCCTCATTCTCAGCTTTCCTACAGGATTTGAATCTATTGATAAGGAAAAGGACATGGGAAGAGAACCCACATCTATTAAGTGGTTATTAGGTAACAGAAGCTTTGCCCATTATCTAGTCTAATTTAATTCTTACTACAGCTCTGTGGTAAAAGTAATATATTTCTTTTACATAGCTGAGGAAAAAAAATTACAAAACACACCAAAGGATTTGACTAAATCAGAGCAGACCTTATTTTAAAACAAAAAGAACCTCTTAGGACTCAGTGATACAAAAAAGAATTTTAATGAGCAATAGATTTAAACAGACACTTCACCAAAGAGTGCTAAATGAATAACAAAAATATATTTAACATTATTAATCATCAGGAAACGGCAAATTAAAAAGATACCACCTACGCACACTTGAACAGCCAAAATTGAGACAACTGACAATACTAAGTGTTCACAAAGATGTGAAATAATAGTATACGTGGCTGGTGGGAAGCTGAAAGTGGCACTTCTGAAATGGTTTGGCAGTTTCCTATGAAGTTGAATGTATATGTACCGCATAACCCACCAATCCCCCTGCGAGGTATTTACCCAAGGAAAATGAAGACATATGTTTACACGGAGACTTGTATTCTATTCACATGACAATTGTACTCATAATTGCTCAAAGCTGGAAACAATTCAGACACCTTTCAGTTGGTAAACAGATAAATTGTGGTGTATTTACAAAATGGATAACTACTCAATAATAAACAGGATGAGCTATGATTCCTGCAACAACATGGATGAATCTGGAACACATTCTGCTAAGTGAAAGAAGCCAGGCAGAAAATACTATATCTGTGAGATTCTAGAAAATTCTAGCAAAGCCACGATTATATTGATAAGAAGCAGGTCAGCCGCTGCTGGAGGCCAGCAATGAAGGAGAGGACTGAGTGTAAAAGGGTATGAGGGAATCCTGGGTGGTGATGAAAATGTTCTATATTGTGATTGTGGTGGTTATTTCACAGCTGTTAACATTTATCAAAAGTCATCAACAATTCATATAAAGCTGGTGTATTTATAGTACATATATTATAATAAAATATATTAATATATTATAATAAACTATAATAAAATAAGTAAAAATAAAGTAATAAAACTTTAAAATACATTTTTAATTATACCTCAAAAAAAACAAAAAAAGCAAGGGGAGGAAAGTTTGAAAGTAATCAGTAATTAGGAAAGCTACATTGCCCTTAACTATGTGCCTTCTTCTCCTCTGCTTTCTCTCTTCCTTCCTTTTCTTTCTTTCTTTCTCTCTGTATTCTTCTATAGTCTTTTTCCCATCTCTCAGATTTTTAGTTCCACAATAAATGATTAGTTGTACAAATTATCTTGAAAGTGACTATTACACGAACAGGAGGAGACAGCTTTTGCGGAATCATGTGTTGCAGAATTTCTCATGACTAAGTAAGCAAAACTCTGCTAGAGTGGGAGGTGGGCATAGCTGTGTTATTATAATGCTGGCTGTCAGAAAGGCAGGGCCAAATGGAATTCTCAATCACAGCACCCCTATTAGCCCTTAAGATTGACATATTTGCCTTCTCTTCTTTTCTATTATCTTGAATTTTGTATTTCAATTTCATCATCTTTACAATATATCTCTTCTTCATGAGCCATCTAAATTCTTTGTCAGAAAAGAAAAGGAACAGAAGCAAGGGGAGCAAAATTACAATAATGATGATGATGCTTGTAATAATGGGATTGTTTCTATATATGGAAAGGACTGTGGTGGTTTGTACTCTGTTTATAGTTCTTTTCCCAAAACACAAAGGTAATTAATATTTCCTAGTATCAGTGTGTGATGATCTGAAATTACAGTGAAAAAAAAGTGAAATATACTCTCATTTGTTTTTTACATATAGAAAAAGTTCAATGTACTTCTGCACTTGTGAAAATACCTTCATTTGAACGTCTAACTTGAGAATTTTTCTGCTCCCTCTTGGGAGTGGTAATGTCCAGATGTTTTCTGTTTGCCCCCCCAGGTTCACTCTCTAACCTTTTTTTTGGGGGGGGGTTATTTATTTATTTATTTTTCAGAGAGAAAGCGCATGCACGAGGGCATGAAGGGCAGAAGGAGAAGCAGACTCCCCACTGAGCAGGGAGCCCCATGCAGGGCTCAATCCCAGGACCCTGGGATCATGACCTGAGCCAAAGGCAGATGCCCAATCAACTGAGCCACCCAGGCGCCTCTCCAGTCTTCTTTTTTTAGGGACTGCATTTGGGCATCTTTTTCTCTGACATCCATTGTGGTTTTGCCAATGAGAGGCACCAAAAGAAGGGTGGGAAGAGAATAAAGTATTTCTTCTCCCAGCCTGCTTTATGTCAGTCCACACATTAAGTAAAATTCTCTTTCAAAAGCCACATAGCTGTCAGGTGCTCTCTTCTCACCCTACAGTTATAGCTACTGGCTCTGGACTTCCTTGAGGTCTTCCTCCCTTTTCTCCTGCAGCCTTCATAAAGACCAATCCTATAGGGTTTCACTGTCCCTTGTTGGTTTCTCCCAACCCTGCTGTAAGAGGTTGAATGGTGGCAGCCAAAAAGATACGACCACGTCTTAATCTTTTATTTGGAAAAGTGATCTTTGCAGATGTAATTAAGCTGAGGATCTTGAGATGAGGAGATGATCCTGGACTATTTGGGTGGTTCTAAATCTAATGACAAGTCTTCTTATAAAAGAAAGGGAAGACAGACAGAGAAGAGAAGGCAATGTGAAGCAAAAAAGAGGAGGTGGTGCTATAAAGGAAGGCAGGGATTGGAGTGATGTGGACGCAAGTCGAGGAAGCCAAGGAGTGCCAACAGCTACCAGAAGCTGAAAGAGGTACAGAGAGATTCTCCTCTGGAGCCTCCAGAGGGAGTGCAGCCCTGCTAACACCTTGATTTTGGACATCTGCCTTCCAAAATGGTGAGAGAATAAATTCCTTTTGCTTTAAGTAACCAGGTTTTTAGAAATTTGTTATGGCAGCCCTAAGAAACCAATACACCTGCCCATATCTTTGTAAACAGACCCTCTTAAAACTCGCTAATTACACAGTTTGCGTGTGCCACATGTCTTCTGCCAAGATCATCTAGGTATATCTGACAAAGAGTTCAGACCTTATTATTATAACTCTGAACTCTAGGAGTGTTTTGGTAACATATATGCAACATTGGTACTTATCCTTTTTTTTAAACAAAATCTTTTTGTTCATTTTATTTTATTTATTTTCAGTGTTCCAAGATGCATTGTTTATGCACCACTCCCAGTGCTCCATGCAATACATGCCCTCCATAATACCCAGCACCAGTCTCACCCAACCTCTCAACCCCCTCCCCTCTAAAAACATAAATTTGTTTCTCAGAGTCCACAGTCTCTCACGGTTTGTCTCCCCCTCCAATTTCCCCCAACTCACTTCTCTCCATCTCCCAATGTCCTCTGTGTTACTGGTACTTATCCTTATTCAATAGTATTTAAATTTGTATACACTGGTAACTTTCTATTCGGCATGAGGGAGGTCTAGATACATAAGATACATGACAAAGTCCCCGAATGACCTTATTGTGGGGTTGTTTCTCCTGTAAGCTAGTTCCACAGAAGGGATTCTAGTGTTTAAAATGTTCTATGAAACATCCTGAGCAGTGGGAGTTGATATCTGGAAGAAGAGACTGTAACTTAGTTTTATGAATAAGAATTTTCATATCTATTTCCAAAATTGTGATCAAACCAAGAATAGAGTCACTAGGTGGCCCTACTAAAAAAAACCCCTGTGGGAGACACCAGGCCAACAGAGAGTTGTGTGAATGTTGTTTACCAAGTGATAAAGCCAGGACACAGTGCTGAGAAAATTAATGAGTGAAGAACCCTAGAACAACTCTTTGGGGAGCACCTATGTTTAAGGTGTGAAATGTTGAAGTAGTAGTAAAAGAGTAGTTAGAAGCACAGGAGGAGATGCAGGAGAGTGAGGAGTTTCAAGGTACCTGAAAACATTGAATGTTTCTAAATCTGAACCTCAGAGTTTCAGAGGAATGAGTACTGATCAAAGGCCATTAATTTGGGGAGTTGGAAGAGAGTGCCTGGGACAAAAGCCAGATCGCAAAAGAAGGGTCTGCTGATCACTGATAAGGGTCTACTGTGCTTGGGCCACTTTTAAATACACAAACAGCAAATATTTCAGAGCTGTGGCTCTCCACATTGGCTGTACATTCTACTCCCTGGGGAGCTTTTAAACAATACCAACACTGGGGACCCCTCCAGACCAATCAAATCAGAATTTGGGGGAGGGAAGTCCAGACAATACCACCATTTAGGAGCTTCTGGGTTCTTCTAATGAGCATCCAAGATTGAAAATCCCTGCTGTGGAGGGATCTACAAACTACAGCCCAGGTCCAAATCCAGCCTGCTGACTGATTCTATAAATAAAGTTTATTGGAAAACAGCTGTATCCATAATCAGCTGGAATATTGTCAGTGGCTGCTTTCGTGTTACAATGGCAGAGTTGAGTAGTTGGGGTGGAGACCACAGGGCCCACAAAGGAGAAAATATGAACCCCTTTGTCCTTATAGAAAAAGTTTGCTGACCCTTAGTACAGAGGATGGTTTCTCAGCCTTGGCACTGTTGACTTTTTTAATGAGGTAATTCTTCGTCGTGAGGGGTTATTCTATGCATTTAGGAGGTTTAACAACATCCTTGGCCTTTATCCACCAGATGCCAATAACACCTCCCCCCAACTCCCATCCTCCACCCATCAAAATGCCTCCACACATTATTAAATGTCCCATGGGGTGCAAAATCTGGATGTTGAGAACCAGTGCTGTGGAGTATCAGAGAATATATGGCTTGTTCTTATTATCCACAGCAGTTAGGTTCTATAAAGTCACCAGAAACACTGAATTGCCAAATACTGAGCCATTGCTTCTAGGGGAAATCCAAGGTTAGGTTCCTGTAAGCTTCTGGTCACAATAAGATCAATACAAATCTTGTTTTTTGTATGTTTACATTTAAAAGCAGCATGTTTAGATATATTTCTCACAAATAATTCTATGCAGTGTTTCTTCATAATAAAACAGTAGTCAAGAGGGCTTTAACACTTTCCTGACTCTGAGTCATGTGACTATACATTTCTTTGGTTTTCAGCCTCACAACCATCCATCATCTCATGAACCCACCAATTCAGCCACTTTTTCCACTTTTCCATAGCTTTGTCATGCACTGTGGGTGGTAAGGTAGCCCTTTCTGGAGCAGTCTCATGTACTGATTGGTGAATTCCCTCTTCCTTCTTCTGGACATACAATACTGTTAATTCATTAACACTGAGCTCACAGCCAGCAGCACTGCAACTCGTTCCCAAACAAAGATTATCGAATGCATGTGTTTTCTCCGTAAAGGCACAATACAGTTTTGTGCTTAGGAACACTAGGCGGCATTTCAACACTACACCTAGAGACATTTTAAACAGCAAAATCACCAACAAAAAGCCTAAAGATGCAGAAAATGTGGCAACAAATAGACTACAAAAAGGACGCCGTTTACAGTATGAGAGCCAAAACAAGAAGGCAGAGCACTGCTTTATTCTGCCTCCAGTAGAAGTGCATGTGACAGGGGACTCGAACTTTTGGCGTCTCCACACATGTCCACAAATGACCCCAAAAGCACCATAAGCATTGATTATAAAATTACCAATAAATTTTAGTGAGTAGACTAAATAATACTGAGGATCAACCTTATGAGAGATCAACACTAAAGTACCAGAAAATAAATCCAGTATGGACGAGGACCATGGTTTATTTATTCTTATATGTCAAGAGCTTAACACAAACTAATGTTCAATACATATTCATCTATTGAATCAATGAATACTAGAAACAAAAAGCATTCTAATCTGCTTGTAGGGTTTTTTTTTTTTTTAATTAAGCAATTCTTACATATAATGTGAAGAATAGGGAGAATTTACAAACAGTCTAGTGATTTTTATTGGCCGTTCCAGTGCCATCTGAAGAGGTTTGAAACTTGTCAACTGCTTGTTTTCTGCTTTGTTTCTGTTTTCTTTCGTTCTCCGATTCAGACTGTTGTCTTCCTTTTCTCCTTTTTACTAATGTAACTTGCCTCAAAATTAGTCATAATATGAAAAATAAAATCATGTCTCTGTCATGGAGATTTTGTAATTCATGGAGGAAGATCAAGACAACCTGTCAAAGTGATGTTAACCATTTTCATAGGTACGAAGGTAGGAGCCGAGAAAGACCAGGAGATCCAGGAGATCCTGTAGCACGAATGGAAGAAAACACTTGTTTCAACTAAGACGTGAGTCTATTTCACTACACACAAACTGAGATGATTCAGCAGCAAGAGTAGCTTTATACAGTGACTACCACTGCAACCTTGAAAACCGATCTGTTTTGCCCATAACCAAATTAACCGTGGGCAGAACGGCTGAATCTGATAGGGATTTCTTATCTAGCGCCTGTGGCTGCATATCAGCCTCAGAGCCAAAAAGACAGAAAGGACACTCCTGGAGCAGGGAGGAGTGGGCGCATTTGTTTATACTCTTCAATATAGAAATCTTCTCAGAAGAGAGTGAGGAAACCGGGCCTGTCAGAATGTAAGTATCAGAGGAAAACGATTGATCTACTTGTAAAGAATACACTCATTAAATAAACTAGCAAAGACCACAGCAGTAATGCATGATGCTTTAGAGAAGCCTGTCCTTTACCTCAGAAGGATGCCCATGCAACACCACGGACCACCAAACAAGAAGCCCCTTGAGCTAGGGGAAAAACATAAAAGCAGAGAGGTTGATCCGCTGTAACTTAAAGTAGTCATTTCTGTTCTTGATTCAGCTTTGTCCCTTTAAGTCTCCTCAAAATTTCCAGCTTCCCAGTCTTTAAAAGAACTAAATAAAGGCTGATGGGAGGCAATTAGCAAAACACCAGCAGAATGGTAAATAGAGACTTTTTTCCCCCAAAGCAATCTAACCCATTGAACAAAAATAAAACCATATTTTGTGAGTGAAAGGAGGTAGAGTGGTTTTCATTATTATGTATCTAAAATATAACCTTTCTCATATATAATCCCATTCAAATATAATCTAATCTTACTAAGCAAGAATTAAATCTTTTTTGCAGGATGAGTGAAAGGTGTATCATTATCTTCTCTTTTAAATGTGATTGTATACGGGTGCCTGGGTGGCTCAGTTGGCTGGGCATCTGCCTTCTGCTCTGTTCATGATCCCAGGATCCTGGGAGAGCAAGGAACCTGATTCTCCCTCTCCCTTTGCCTGCCACCCCCCCTGCTTATGCTCACTCAATTTCTCTCTTGGTCAAATAAATAGATAAAATCTTAAAATAAAGATCATATATTCCCAATCAAATGTCTTAAGATATTTAAGATATGTATTTATTCTTATTGAGTAAAATTTAGGATTTTTAGGAAATAATATTTGTTATTACATATCCTAATGTTATCACCTTATGTGACATTCTACTAGTATATCTAAAGTCACCAACAATCTAAAATACATTTTGTTTTCTATTTGGTCCATATTTATTACTTCCTTAATTTTAAATTCATGAAAAATGTTTCATATTAGATCTAAAGAAATACAAAGATCTTAAGAAATACATGAGGGCTCTCTGCTAAATGTATGAAAACTAAACTCAGGATCTGATAGGATTTGAAATTATTGAAGAAATGAAGAACGCTCACAGTCCCTGGTCTTGTTAAAAATAGGACAGAGTCTCATCCGTCTGGGCGAGTTGGGTGTGGTCCGACTGGAGGCAGGAGGATGGACTAGAATAGATGACCACACACTGTCCCTGACATCCTGGGGACTCTACGATTCTAGAAATGCTTAGACTTGGTCCGGTAAGAGTAAATGAGTGAAAAACTCTTCTGAGTTTATATTGAACAATGAGGGCCCGAGAAGTAAACATATCCTTCATTCCTGCAACTGAAAAACACCTAGAATATATGGGCAGCCTCCTTTTACCCAATCAATGTATTAGACGTGGTGGTGCTAGAAAGGATCCCTGAAATTAGCCAGCCTTAGGCAGACCTTCACAGAAGTGTGTGACTCTTAATTTTAAGAAACTGAATCCCCTAGGAATTCGGGGAAGTGTACTATTTAAAGGAATTCTATATTGAATCCTTTCATTAAGAAAATATTCACCCTTGGTTTTGCTTTTTTTGTTTGTCCACAATTCTGGTTTTCCTAAAGTGAGACATACTTGTAGAGTATTATCTTAATTTTCACCACTACATTAAGAATTGTTTAAATGACTGTTTATTGACTGAACTGTTGTGCAGCTATTAAAATTAAAGCTATAAAAAATAGACAACAGGAATTGTTGTCTATAGACAATAGGAAAGTAAACATGAAATATTACATGAGAAAGGTAGAATTTGAAATTGTGCACTTGTTGGTTACCAAAAACAGAAAAATCTTAATTATATCAGAATGAAAATCAGAAACAGCTTTTATAAGATAAGAGTACAGAAAATTTACATAAATGTGCCTACCGATTTCAAAATCAATTTAAATTTAATTAACCGAACCATTCATGTTTTCTGTTGGCTCTTTGCTTGAAGTGAAATAATGAGGCATACTTCACTGAGTAAGAACTCAGTTCAAATCCTGATTCTGTCTCTCTGAAGCCTTGGGCAAGATGTAACCTCACATAGCCTTCTCGTTCTCACCAAAAGATAGTAACCTACAAAGCAAGGTGATTGAGAGGATTAAGTGAGATAACATTTAGTAAGTGGCATTGTGCAAGAACTTTCAAATGTACAAGATTCATGGAAATCAAATGTAAGCAGGACCTCTAGCAAGCCAACTAGAAAGTGGATGTCTAGCAGGCTGGATCCTGGCGGGGAAGGGGTGTGCTGACCCAACTATACTTTGCCCACGTCCCAGAAGTACTAATTACCCACTAGGCAATCTAGTCTCCCTCCCTGCACAGTGCTGAGAAAGGAGTGTTAGCTCCACCCTTTGAGCACATAAGAGACCCATCTATCAAAGAGTTGGAATAGCTTGATGATTCCACAGCAGTAAACAACAGGCCCTATAATTGCATTATCCAGGAATCTAACTTCCTTCTAGACATCAGGGAGCAGGTACTAGTCTTCTGACTGTTAGATTAGATTTCCTCCTCCCTCAAGGCCAGACATCTCCCGAAGACAAGGAAATCCATCTAAAGCCTCTTGACAGGGCAGGATCACTCGCATTTCATTATCGCGGCTCTGTCAGTCACAATATGTACCAAACCCAGAAAGTCCTGACAAAGATCGCATAGCTCACAATCACTGCATTCTGCAATGCACATACAGGAAATGGAAATGACTGGGTTTCATGTGAGCTGAAATTTAGGCCACTGGACAGATTTACAGCCTTGCTTATGTTCCAATACCAATTCGAGTGGGGAGGTTGCAAACATAAGAGGGTTCATGCAATTTTAGAGGATGATTTGATGGAAAGCAATGTCCCCTCAAAGTTTAGGTGAACAAGTTAGTGTCGATCTGAAAACTACCACACTGGGGTGAATTTTAGGCCCCTAATGTTGTTCAATATTCCTTACTAATGATGAAATGGAATTGGGAAAATTCTCAATTCTGGCATGATGTCAAATATGACAAGATTATTAACACTTAAAAATACACAAGAAGAAAATTGAAAGTGTTCTTTATAAATCAGAGATATGTGTAAACAAAGAATTTTTCTAGAAAAATTGGTGACATTAACCCATGCCCTGAAATTAAAATATTCTCTACTAATGTAATAAGAGAAATTATTATCTAGACATAAACATCAATAAATGGGCTCAAGATTACAGTGGAACACATGTTAAAGATACTGATAAATCACTAGTGGATTTGTCTTGTTCCTTTTTATAATAATAGAACATGATACTATCTTAAAAGAAGGGTGGACTGTAAGATCTTGGTAGAGCACATACTTTATTAAGCATGAGACACTGCTTTATTAGACCATCCAATTGAATCATGATGTAGTAAATTATGGGAGATCTAGAAAATACATCTAAATATCAGAAAATACTTAAAAAGAAGATGAAAGGCCCAAGATTATTAGTCAGTAGAAAAGATGCCTGAGTTATCACAGAGCACCAGCTAAACATTATCCATCTTCCACAGGGCAGGATATGATTTCTTATTGTCAAAAATTGGAATTTGAACACCTAGAAGGAAGTGATTTCTTGATAATAAAAATGGTTGAATTCTTGAGTAGGTTATTGAAGGAAGTTATGTGACCCTGCAAAGTCATAGGTCAGTGACAGATAAGAAGCTCTGCCTAATGTGAGCTAGTTTGATGCTTATGAGACCAGCTGTCAGACCAGAGCATGTCTAGAGGTCTTAGCCAAGTCTTATATGTCGTTAACATTTTGACTTGTCTCCTACTTTCAATCTGTTGCCCTCTTTGCTGTACATGCACTCCTCAGGTGATCTCATCCTCTCCCTTGGTTTTGACAACTAGCATATAGAGTGCTGGTCTCGGGCCTCTCCTCTTAACTTCATATCCATGGATATAAGTACTTGCTAGACACATTCACTCACATATTCACTGGCATCTCTCCCAACAAATACTTTTATACAAATATTTATAATAGCACTATTCAAGATAGCCAAAAGATGGAAACAACCCAAGTATCCATCAACAGATGATAAACAAATTGTGGTGTAAATATGCAACGGAATATTACTGGGCCATGAAAAAGAATGAAGTACTGATACATGCATTCTACAGTGTGTTCAAAAACATGCTTAGTGAAAGAAGCCAAACCAAAAAAAAAGGCCACATGTTGTATGATTCCATTTATATGAAATGTACGGAAGTGGCAAATCCACAGAAAGAGAAAGCAGATTGCTAGTTGCCAGAGGCTGGGAAGAGAATGGAGAGTAGGAGTGATTGCTTACTGGGCAATTTTCTGAGTTGACTTCATGTAGCGTACAGTGTTTATAATATAAGCAAGTAGAGAAAGTAAAACAGTAAGTAATAAGAATGTGCTCATTTAAATTTTCAATATACACCATGATATATAATGAATGTGGTGTGAGGTAGTTACACTCCAAGATGACCTCCAACAATCTCCATTCTTGGTACTCACATTCTTTTATAGTCAGTCCCCTGCCACACTGTAACTACTAAAATATGGCAGGATTGATAGTATGTCACTTCTGAGATTAAGTTATGAAAGACACTGTAGCTTCTGTCTTGGTTGTCTCTGACTCAGGCATTCTCTTTCTCTCTCTTCCTCTTCTATAGAGAAGCTCACGAAAGAAGGATGCAGCCACTAGCCACATGAGTGAGATTAGAAGTGGATCCTCCAGCCCAGTCAAACCTTTAGGTGACTACAGTTTCACTTGATAGCTAAGACTTATGAGACACCCTGAGCCAGAATCAAGCAGCTAAGCCACTCCCAAATTCCCCACCCTCGGAAACCATGTGAGATAATGAATGTTTATTTTTAAGTTGAAAATTTTGCACTAATTTGTTCCGCAGCAATAAATAACTAATACAATTATTAAAACTCAACAGAAACTGTGGTTATTTGAAACTTAGACCAACAAATGATTTTTTTCTGGGAGGAATGTTTTACCACTAATGTTGTTTAGTGATAAAAGGGTGCATAGTGAGAATATAAAACATACTGACTTTAGTTAGCTTTCTTATTGCTTTGAAATTCTCCACAGATAATGCACCCCGTTATTGTCTGTATCCAGAATGAAATGCTCCCACTGCTCTCATATATCCTGGCTTAGTTCAGCCATCGTCGAATACATCCCTGGAATAGCTGGAGTTTCTGATTCTAGTCTCACTCATCAACACTGAATGTATCTACCACAGCGATAGCAATGCAATCTTTCTCATCATAAATCTGACCTTGTAACTCAGATTACAATTCAGATTGTATAAAACCCCTTAACAACTCCCTTGTGCATACAGAATAAAGCTCAAGTGATTTACAAAACTCTTCATTTCTGCCTTTGAAGAAAAATCTCACTTACTGCACAATAGTATTCTAATAAGATTGTCACGATCTGGCCCCCCACTAAAGCCTTTCCTGCCTCAACCCCTACTCACCTCTGCACATACTTGTCGTTGTAAGTCGTAATCAAAGATCTGTAGTTCAATAACTATACACGCACTCTTTTGCACAGACTGATCTTATGCCTGGAATTCTCCAGTTCTCCTCTACCCCTACTCCATTCTAATTGTCTGTCTTTTTACTCAGTAAATTCATTTTCTCTGCCCATAAACTATAGCTAAAAAGTGTCTTTTCTTAGACAGGCTTCGTTGGACTACTTCAGTCCAAATAAAGTGCCTCCTGCTTATCCAGCTCACCGTATTTTATAGCGATCATGCATTCACATGTCTGTTTTCTCTATTAGACTGAGAACCCCTCAAGGACAGGAACAATATTTAATTTGTCCTTAGTGCCCTGTTGTTTAACGGTGTCAGCCCACCCCGTAAACCTGTGCTAAACAACGGAATGAATAAATATTGAGAATTACAGTAACAACAGCAACAAAAACTATCCATTCTCACAATATCCTAGCTCACATATTATTGTAAATTTTACACAAGCATTTCCATATTTTTACATAAATTATCAATTTATATTCATAGTATTAACATGGTTTAACAGTCTGAATTGGTTTTGTCTCAGACAGTTTTTACTGCTATCTGTTCAAGCTCACTAATCTTTTCTCCTGCAGTGTCTAAGTTGCTATTAATCTTTTCAAGTACACTTTTCATCTCGGGCATTGTTTTTTTATGAATAAGTAGAGATCATAACTGCAAGTTAAATATACCTTCTAGTGTGGTTGTCTGCTAGAATGTGCCCCTTCAGGCTATAATACATAAATCATCTTTCCTTTCTTTCATCGGTCCTACCTTCTTTCTTTCCATCCTTCTTCCTTCTTCATCAACCCATTGAAAAGAAATTTATCAACATAAGTTTCTTTCAAATTTGTGGCAACTTAGCTCATCATGCTGGTGTTTCTGATGGTGGTGTTGGGGGCAAGAATGGTAGAAGAGGTGGTGAGGGTGATGGCAGACTTGGAGAAGGAAAAGGGAGAGGAGAGAAAGGAGGGGAGTGAGAGAGAGAAAAAGATAAGGGAAAAGAAGTGATGAAAGGGAGAAAGAAGAGATAGAGGAAAGACATCTGAAAGGAAATTCAATCTAAGTGGAACAGTAGTACTGAACAATATGAAGCAATAGGACCTTCAGTATGATAAGTCCTGGGGTTTTGCCCTAGATTTTTAAGTTACCATAGAGAACTACATTAGTGAGGCCAATCATTGAATATCTCTGAGCTTTGGTCTTTTTCCATACATAAAATCACTAATAATAATTAATATTTTCATAGTGTTTAAACTGTGCCAGGCACTATTCTAAGCACCATTTGTATATGAATTCATTTAATCTCTCAACAACCTCATTTTACCCTTTCCCAGCTGGGGAGTGGAAGAGCCAGCTTTAAACCTAGGCAGTCTGGCTCGAGAGTCTGTGCCCTTAGTAAAAATAGCTACCTGGAAGGATTTCAGGGAAGAGCAAAGGAGGTAACTCATGTGAGAGGGTTCACAAACTAAAAAATAATGACGATGTTAAAATAATTTCAAGATAATGATGATGGCAAATGATGGTGATAAAGTCCAGGTAAGACTACAGGAAATCCTGGGAACAAAAACAAAGTGTTGTTGAGAATTCAACTATAATTTTAAATCTGGGAAATGTACAAGCATTAAGGAAACTGAAGTTGATATTTCCTTTATGTGTTCTTTTCTTCTTCCCTAGCTTTCTAATTCCATAGCAGCATCTGGTGAAGAGAATCACCAATGCCTTCTACCTTGACTTGGCTAATAATCTACATGCCAGAGAACCCATACCCTAGAAGATAAAAACTGACAGAATTTCTAGTCTTGGGTTTTACTTTTATTGCATATTTCTATATGATCTTGGAGCATGTTATAACTTTTTATTTCAGAACTGCATTGAAGATATGTTTGTGTGTGTGTGTACACATATACATACATACAAACATCATGTCTGCATGTCTGCTGATTAAATCTCAGCTTTTAAGACATTCTTTGTTCTATCCCATTTTTAAATACTTAAAAAAATCTCTAACATCTGACAATGGAAATGACTAAATAGTTGCCTTTAATCTGGGTAGGTTAAATTTGTTGTTCTTTTTTAAAAGAAAGAAATGGGGAAAGGCAAAAATTCCCCTCTCTCTATCTCTTTGGAATCTTTCTTTCTTTCTAGATTGATTGACTGATTGATCGACCAGGGAAAGAGAGAAAGCACAAGCAGGGGGAACTGCAGGCAGAGGGAGAAGCAGGCTCCCTACTGAGCAGGGAGCCCAATGTGGGGTTTGGTCCCAGGAGGCTGAGATCATGACCTGAACTGAAAGGCAGATACTTAACTGACTGAGCCACCCAGGCGCCCCTCTTTGGAGAATTTCTGTACAAGTTCTGTTATTGCAGAGCATGCTGGAAACATCCTCATTAAAAGAGCCTTAAAATATTGGGAGCACAAGCACCTTTTCTTGACCTCTTCTATGAAGTCACAGAATCACAGCCTACCTCACACAGGTATCTAAACATATTGCTGCATGGGGCAGGCTATTTTAAAAATGAAATTACAGTTGAAAGAAATAACCTTCAGTAGACACATGTTTAATAACATGATTTTGTTAGTCCTACTAAAACATTTTTTTAAAAAGTCATGTCTTTGAATGATTTTTAACAAAAGCATTTTAAAAACCTGGAAATCAAGGGCACAACATTTTAAATCTAATTCTAGGAAATGGTGACCTCCACAAAATCCAAATTTTGAACAAAAGGTGGCTCGAGGACTGCTGGCCTATAGAAACGAAATCAGACCATAAGGTGAGAGAAATGTTTTCTTCCTATTCCACTGGCTTACTCTCTTGACTCCTAAAATTTTTAAATTATTTGGGATTTTGATGTCATCAAAGATTATAATAATACCAATCAGTCACCTGTTTACAGATTCCTAAGATGAACTAATGACTGCATATAATAGAACCATGGTTCCTTGAGGGCAGGTCCATATCTTTATTTGCCTTTAGAGCCCATCAACAAATAGTCTCTTGCATACTGATGGTGCTTACTGTATGCTCACTGGATGAATTAATTAGTTACTAAGTTATTTCATTTGTCCCTTGGTGGAGATGATCATCTGGGTAGGTCAGTTAAAATGATCAAGTAAAATCTTCTTTATGGACCACCCTTTCCAAACAGAGTTGTTTGGGGGGAATGTATGTCCTTATAGTATAGACTTATAACTGAGTCCTTAGTTCCACCACATTGTTAGATAGCAGCACCCAATTCCATGCATTACTTACTAAATTTAGGACTTAATAGTCCATCATCATCTATGGTAATAAATATTCACTGTAATGGAAGTCCCTTTATGAAACTTATGGGACCCTGTTATGGAACAGGAGTGGAAGGAAGGAAAAGCCACAAGCCAAGAGGTAATAGAGGAAGAGGATGAATCTGGAAAAATGGGAAGAATCTGGTCAAGAAGGGAGTTGTGAGCTGTGATAAAAAGCATGAACTAAACAGTGCTTCCCAAACTCTGGCGAGAGATAAGGGAAAGATTCTGAGAATTTTAAAATTTGTGTTTTATTTTGATGAAAAAACATTTTTAAAGAATATTCCACTTATAATGATAATATAATTTTCATTTCTTAAGGCCGTGGTCTACAAAATAGGGGCTACAGAGAAATATCTAAGAAACATCAAGCTAGAAGATTAATACAGAACCTTCTTGAAGACTGTGAAACAGTCTCTTGTTCATGACAAAACTTTATTGTGGAGTAAAACCACTGGTTCCCTTTTATCTACATTCTTATTTGTTTAAGCCTCTGAGACTTCTAACATTTATGTCAGTCACACTTACATCTTGCAAAACTTGGCCTTTCTATTTTAAGTGTTTGGTAAATGTATTACAGACATCAACTAGTTACCTGGAGTGGAAGCAAGAGTACCCATAACCAGTAATTCTCCACATTCTATGTGCAGTCTTTCTAATAAATCTAAATCCCATTTCGAATTCGCCGATGTTCTAGTACAGGGGGTTTTGCAGCAAAATATCTAAACTAATCCTTCAATTATTTCAATACTCTTTGGCAGATGGCATTAGAACAAAGGCATAAATCAATATTAATTTGTTTGGTCCACTTCTGATTACCTATAGTTAAAAAAAAAAAGTTTACCTTTGGTTTTAAGTGAAACTAGATTGGGGATCTCGGATGGCAAAATTTGTGCTTCAAAGTCTTTAACTTGTTGCTGCTTCTGCATAGACACAGCTCTCCACCTTTCCCTCATACAAGCTTCTCATAGCTGACCATTCTCTTCCAGCCGGTCGCCTCAAAGAGGTTTTCCCTGACAACTCTACTTAAAATTTCTAACCCAACTCTCACAAAGTTGGTCTCCTCCCATTATACTGTCGCTTTCTTTATAGAGTTTACCACAGTTTACTGTTGTTTTATTTCTGCCTCTCTCTCTAGATGGTAAGCTCCATGATGGCAAACACCAAGTCAACTGCCTCCCCAATGGTGTCTGTGTGTGTCCTGCTTGAAGAGGATGCTTCTTCAATATTGGCAAAGAGTAAATTACAGCTTCTCTTGGGGGAACATCACTCAGTGGCTCGTGCTCTCCTAGGGGTCATCTTGGCACAAAGTTCATTAAGAGTCTTTCATGAGGGATGCCTGGGTGGCTCAGTGGGTTAAGCCTCTGCCTTCGGCTCAGGTCATGATCTCAGGGTCCCAGGATCAAGTCCCACATCGGGCTCTCTGTTCAGCGGGGAGCCTGCTTCCCTCTCTCTCTGCCCATCTCTCTGCCTACTTGTGATCTCTTTCTCTGTCAAATAAATAAATAAATAAATAAAAATCTTTAAAAAAAATTTAAGAATCTTTCATGACCTCCTTCTCTCAAACACACTAAATATGAAGAACACATTTCAAAGAATTTGCTATTATTTAAAAAAAATTTTTAAGAGCAAGCTGATGTGAGTTTGTTAGAGAAATAGCTGATCCAGGTTTGGGCATGAACTGTACAAAAACCTGGGACAATTTTATCAAACTAGAAAGCAAAAAATCCATCATACTATTGAGATCTGGTTTAAAAAAAAAAAAAGACACAGGAGCCAAGTCAAAGAGTCTCCTATTGGCCAAAGATGGGACAATTTGAGCACCAATAAGAATAAGGACTATCATGGTTTGAAACAAATAAAATATATAAAAACCTATAAGTTCAGAATATAAAACTGGTTAGCTTTGGAATGTCCTATGGCATCAGCTCATTATTCTGAAAATTAGTAAATAGGGAGAAATTTATCCTGCTTTCTCTGTGCTAATTGTATTTCAAGTTAACCAAAGAGTTTGAAGAAAATTTTCCTCCATAGACAATTTCCAACTAATAAGTGCAGAAGAAATGATAAAATTTTAAAACCATAATTTTGTCACACCAAATGAAATAATGGGTTGAGGTAGCACTCATGAATGACTATTAAAATCATGGAACTTTTTAGTGGATAATCAGCCCAATAATACCAGAACTTCTGATCAGTCTATCAATTTATCACTAAAAATGAGACAATCAGTCATGATGTGTCTCCTGATGTGATATGATGCACATCCCATCACCTGTGCATGTTCAGCACCATCTAGGAAGCATTCCTTGCCAAAAAAAAGGGAAGTGAACGTAAATGTAATGAAACCTCTAGAACTAAACATCACTTTAAGTGACATCACGAGGTTGAAATCAGCCATGTGGGACATTTTATAAAACAAACACCCAGATTTCTTTAACAAATATCAAATTAAAAAGTGAGTGGGAGCAAACTTCTTTATATTAAAAGAGGCTTATGTGATACGTCAACCAAATTTAAGATGTGAACATTGTTTCAGTCTGATTTAAATGAACTACAAAAGCTATTTTTAGATAACCAGGGAAAAATGAACAAGAACAGATGAGTTGATCTTAATAAATTATTATGAATTTTGTTAGATGTGATCATGATATTGTGTTTAAAAAGTTCTTGTTTGTTGAAGTAGGTATTAAAATGGTTGCAGGTGAAATGACATGGTGTTTGGGATTTGCTTTAAAATACTACAGAAATGGGGTGCCTGGGTGGCTCAGTGGGTTAAGGCTCTGCCTTCGGTTCAGGTCATGGATCTCAGGATCCTGGGATTGAGCCCCACATCAGGCTCTCAGCTCAGCGGGGAGCCTGCTTCCCTCTCTCTCTCTGCCTGCCTCTCTGCCTACTTGTAATCTCTGTCTGTCAAATAAATAAATAAAATCTTAAAAAAAATGCTACAGAAAAATGAAAGCATGTTTATGTGGGTGTTGGTGTGTGCGGTAAGTGGGTGTAACAAGATTGACAAAAGTTGGTAAGTGTTGAAGCTGGTTCATTGTTCTCTCTGCTTTTGTATTTGTTTGAAAATAATCGGGATTAAAATTAGAAGTTGTTTTGTTTTTGAAATGTTTTAGTATAAAATATGACAAATGTACAAAAAAGTCTATGATCATTTAAAGAAAAGCATTGAAATATATTCCTATTACACTCAGTGTAAAACATGAAATATTACCATCTCTATTAGTCCCCTGTGGACCCTCCCTGAATATCTCACTCTTCTCCCTCAGAAATACTCACCACTCTGGGAGAAGATATTTGCAAACGACATATCAAATAAAGGGCTAGTGTCCAAAATCTATAAAGAATTTATCAAACTCAACACCCAAAGAACAAATAATCCAATCAAGAAATGTGCAGAGGACATGAACAGACATTTCTGCAAAGAAGACATCCAGATGGCCAACAGACACATGAAAAAGTGCTCCACATCACTCAGCCTCAGGGAAATACAAATCAAAACCACAATGAGATATCACCTCACACCAGTCAGAATGGCTAAAAT
>PISX010022855.1:0-28692 GCA_004024625.1 Mellivora capensis
AAAAAAATAGCAACATTGGAAAAAAATTCAAGTGGAAAATTTAGGTGTATGTGTTTATGAATATGTGCTTAATATATGTGTCCCCTATTTGTCTCCTAGATATGTCAGATACATTTTTATTTCAATAGCAAGAAACTACATTAACCAAAAGTTGAAAACAATGTCTAAAGTTTATACTAACATTGACATAGACCAATCATACTCCACTCTGCTCAAGGAATACTGAATTGCAGATCCCGGAAGCTAAAGTGACTTCATTTATCACATTATAGTCACAAAAATAAATTTTCATAGTATCTCATTTTGAGAGCTACTTCAAAAAATAACACATACTTATACAACATACTTACATGAAAACAGAGGTAATACCCAATCAGTATAGGTTTTTGAAAAGTATACATATTTTCCTAATAATTTCTATTGATTGAAACATAGTACATGTTACTTTGTCTCCTTAATCCAGGTACAAAAATTAACTATTATAAATACATAATTTTTTCCCACAGAATTATTAAAATAAAAAATATCAAAAGATTTCCCCCCCAGAAATTACACTATACAATCATGTTCTGCACTACCATGCATAAGGTCAGGGGAACTAAGAACATATGATTGTTTTAATCATATTACCTTGAGTGATGTATGGTAAGGCCAGCCAGGTACAGATCAAGAGACAGACTTAGCTCAGTTAAAGATTTTACTATACTCACAGCTCCTGGGGAAATCACAGTACTACCAGGCAGGATCATTCAGATGAAGCACTAGAATCTGTAACAAGGCAGCCAAGTAGAAGGGGAACTGTACATAAGCACCTTTATTGTGGTTTCTGTGGGAAGGAAAAGTGTGAAGTAGGACAAACAGGGTCAGAATTGGTTCGCTGTGTTTGAAGGTGGCTCCCTCCCCATAATATTGATATTCTTTGTGACTGTTACAACATACAGTTTAAAACCACCTAAGGATTCCAGATGTCTATGGATGAGTCACAGTTTGGTTAAGAATAGCTAATAGTACTTTAGGTGGATGTTAAAGCACCCATTATAGAAATTAAAAGTATGGTTAATACAATGATATATCTATCCTTAAATATCACTATTGTTCTAATCAATGTGAATATAATTCACATATAAATTGAAATGAAATATATTCATGCATTTTATTTTATTTTTTATTTAAATTCAATTAGCCAACATATAGTACATCAGTAGTTTCAGATGTAGTGTTCAATAATTCATCAGTTGTGTATAACTCCCAGTTATTCATGCATTTTAAAATTAGCTTTCATTTGTTCCATGCATTGTTACAAATAAATGTTCTGTTCTGTTTTTACTATTGACTTTTCAACTTGCTTTACAAAAATGTACATGCAATTTCTGATTTGCACTAAAGAAAATATAGAGGCTAAATTGATAATTTGTGTGAAAATTTCAATATTTTTAGAAAATCTCCTGTCTGAATTATGAGCTTTATTAGCAGATTCTTTTCAGGTTCTGGATGAACTGTGACGTTTTTTTCAACTCATACATAGATAATCTCTCTTTTTTTTTTTAAAGATTTTATTTATTTATTTGTCAGAGAGAGCACAGACAGACAGAGTAGTAGGCAGAGGCAGAGGGAGAAGCAGACTCCCTGCTGAGCAAGGAGCCCGATGTGGGACTTGATCCCAGGACTCCGGGATCAGGACCTGAGCCGAAGGCAGCTGCTTAACCAACTGAGCCACCCAGGCGTCCCCATAGATAATCTCTTATATTATTCTGCAAAACTTTCACTTAGTTTGGTTCTTGATATAAGCCATACCTTTAAAAAGTCACATTCAAAAGTGACTTCACTTGCATTATAATAAGAAACATTGAATAAAAATCTCCACTAAATTTAAAAAGAATTAATTGTTGATTAACCTTTTCAAAATAGAAAACTGAAGTTAAGTAGGGACCAAAAGGGCTTCCAGAGTTTTGTTTCAGTTCCCCCTCCTATCAATTTTTAAATATCATTTGGTAATTGGTTTAGATTAAGATATTCAGCAGAGAAGCAAATAAGGATGCAATCAATACCTAAAGTGCTTAAGAAGGCAACTTATTTTACCATTATTAATTGATTCCAAACTATTTTCCTCTCTTATGAATTTCATCTGGACTAGTCACCATTATGCTGAGTTAAAGACTATAGCATTTTATCACTATGTATGTTTTGAGTCCACATGCAAATTTTAAGGAGATTGAGTCTGATCAGTCCAAAATACTTGCTATGATCTGCTCCATGCCTGTCTTTCCCACCCAATCAATTGCCTCCTCCTCAATCATCAAACTTATACTGACTCTCTTTCCTTAATTTCAGATACACCCCTTGGTCTCAGACTATGTCCTACTCTCTATATCCCATACCTTCTCCCTACCAAGGATGGCTAAGATTCATCCTTCTTAGCTAAAAATGTAAGCTCTTCAGAATCAGCCTCCCAAACCTACCTTTTCTACAGAAGTCCCCTTCTCCTTCTAACAGAATCCATTAGTTTTCATTAATATCTTAGATAATGTCCTTACATTTTTTGTTTATTGATATTAATAGTCTCCCTCACAAATTATAAATTACAAGGAAGATTTTGCAACACTGATTAAATGCAAGGCTTAGCAAAGTGCTTGACATTCATTTCATTTATTCTGATTCAGTGAATGAAAGTTATGAAAATGTTGGTATGGGAAAAAGGAGAGGAATAACCTGAAATTTTTTTTTTTAGAGATGCAGCTATTAGTCTATGTTTACAGTGATTAGGTGAAACAAATCTACTAAAATGTTCTACCAAAAGATACTCATTTCTCTCCACAGACAAGTGCAGGGCAGCAGCTCTATATGAGTGAATCTTTTCCATGGACAGAAGCTTTCTCTTGAGTTGGTCTTCCCACAGTGCAGACTGGCATGCTAATAGTGACAGTGGGGGGGTAAAGAAAGCCAGAGCATCAGTAAATGTACTTGGTCATAGATTATTACAGCCATGTTCTCCAACAGCTTTTATACATAAACAGCACATTTTGTTCTCCATTTCTCTGATTCATCTATCCAATTATTAAAGGGTTCTGTACTCAAAAAAGGGAGAGTTGATATTTTTCTATAATGCTCCATTATCCAAGGAGTTATTCTGAAGACTCATCACACCATGTCAATAAGCTAAATAGTAAGATGATATTCTTGAATACTATTATAAATAAAGCTGAAGATATTCATAAAATGTCTATTTGGACATTTTTGTTTCTCTATTTGAAAATTTTATTTTCAAGTCAGAAATTATTGTTGAAAGGAAAGAAATATCAAAAAGGAGGTTTTGAAATTCATGTGTAAAATAATGGTGTAAAGTTGCTCTGAGATAAGACATTAAAGAAGTAATTCACAGTAATACAGAAGGAAAAGTATATACATATTTAAGTGCTTCAATATACATAAAGAGTAAAGTTAAAATAAGTGGTATTGACCATGTGATCCATGAGTAAAAATCTTTGAATTTGATAAAATTCAGAAGATTCCAAAAAACTCCCAAAAAGCTTCCCAAAAACTTCTCTTACATATCCTGTGACCATCTATCAGTGAAACTCTTTTTATGATAGGTAGAAACTCTTTCTGAAGACTTCAAAAATTTTATGATTGTTGTTTAGTTAGTTGAGGTTTACAAGATCTTGTATGTTGTACAGTACCACCGAGACTAACCATACTATGTAAAATTAATTCTTAAATTCTAACATATAAAGCTCTTTTTTTTACATACTACTACTAGCATAGAAAGTTAGAATGCCTTCTAAGAATGTTCTAGGCATTAATGTGTTTACTACAGAAGCTGTATATCAGAACAGATAAATCTAGACCAAAAAACAAATGCATGAATTTCCTTAGATACTTAAAGCAAAGAACAGCCATAACTGGACAATCATAATTGGCTTTGTTATTATTACTCACCAGTGAGAGAGTATGATCATATGGTCATCTCAAAAGATGTAGAAAAAGGATCGGACAAAATTCAAAACTCACTCTGTTGTTGTGACTAAGACTAGTACTAGTACCAGTACTATTATGAGTAATAGTAACAACTTCTCAGAAAAATAGGAATAGGAAGAAAAAAACACTTTCCCAATCTTATACAGTACCTTTTGTTCTTTTAACTGTCTGCTACATTATCCAATATTTTTCATCTCATCAAATTTCATAATGTTTGTTCAAATCCCAAGTTTAGAAAAGTTTAATATGAATAGTGAGTGTATCTAGTGTGGACACGTCTTTTCCTATACAATCTTTGCTATTACTGGCTTTGTTACCTTAAAACAAAATATAATGTTATTAAGCTTCTCTTTTTCCTCTATTACACATCATGAGCTTAATTTTTGTTTAGAAAAATATGTTTTTCTCATTATTGGTACATTTTCCCCAGTGTGTCTCCTTTACTTCTCTATCTCCTCCTTACCTTCTTCATAATAAGAAACTGTCCGCAACAGGACAAAGAATGCAGGTTTGACTGAAATAGGCCTAAAACTACTAAAGGAACTGAATGCTTCCACTGATACTTTTTCCTTGATAATCTAAGCCCAGAGATGCTAGTTAGCTCCTGAGAGAGAGAGTGCCTACATGAGAATGAAATTATGAAATTTAGTTCAGTCTCACACAAAAATACCCACAGATTTACTTTCATTATTTTACTCAGAATTTAATGGAAGAGAATGTTCACTGAGTCCTGATGATATTCTCATTTATCCTTCCAAAAGAACTTATGGAATGTTAATCAGTACGGTGATGAGAGGAAATTTCTGTATTTTTAAAAAATATTTTATTTATTTGACAGAGAGAGATCACAAGTAGGCAGAGAGGCAGGCAGAGAGAGAGAGAGAGGAGGAAGCAGGCTCCCCACCCAGCAGAGAGCCCGATGCAGGACTCGATCCCAGGACCCTGAGATCATGACCTGAGCTGAAGGCAGAGGCTTTAACCCACTGAGCCACCCAGGCGCCCGAGGAAATTTCTGTATTAATCTGGACTTTCTTCAGGAAATTATTGTTTTAATTTCACCCGATCTTGTCAGAATGAGGAATTCTAGGATCCAGCCAATGATTATTTTAGTTATGACAGGATTTAATTTTTGCTTATGAATGTGATTAGATGATCATCTTGAGCATTGATACTGGTTAACCTCAACAATGGTTGTGTAAAGTTGGGATATTGTTTTGATAAACTAAGTTCATTTAGATGTGTCCCTACTTTTGGAGTTCCAAGTTTTTCTGCTTTGTTTCCTGAATTATTTATAAGCTTCTGGGTTGTCCATATTCCATGAGGGAGACAGTAAAGCTCTTTGTCATAGAAATCTCTTCTTGAAGTAACACCCCCAACTACTCCTCCTTAAAAGAGTAGTACTAGGAAACTTTCTAAATAATATAATTCAACAATCCCCTTGAAAATTTTATCTCTGGGGCACCTGGGTGGCTCAGTGGGTTAAGCCGCTGCCTTCGGCTCAGGTCATGATCTCAGGGTCCTGGGATCGAGTCCCGCATCGGTCTCTCTGCTCAGCGGGGAGCCTGCTTCCTCCTCTCTCTCTCTGCCTGCCTCTCTGTCTACTTGTGATCTCTCTCTGTCAAATAAATAAATAAAATCTTTAAAAAAAATTAAAAAAAAGAAAATTTTATCTCTGGATTTGCTTTGGGCCAACTTCGCTAATCTGTTTGTGCCAAACACCATATGTATCAAATGCTATTATATAGAATATTAAATGATCTGGTTTCATTAGACTACTCTCCTCTTGGGTCCTTCAATTTATTATCTGAACCAAAGTCTCATTTTAGCATACAAGAATTTGTCCATGTATGAAGATATGATTAATTATCTAAGAAGAAATAAGTCCCTACTGAATGCTGATTTATAATATGTTCTTGATGGGAACAGTCGGTCCTTGTTTATTTGACTTAGTCTGACCCTTTTAGAGTGGTAACAAATTTGAGGGGTAGGGTGGTGGTCAAAATTCTACAGTTTCAGCAAGGAGCTACAGCAATCCCAAGGCATTCATTTCTACTGGAGTCTCATTCAGATATGGTTGAAACCACAACTGAAAGGACTGGGTACTATTTTGTAATGCTGAATATAGAGATAAAGATCAATTTGAAAGTAACAGATCATGAAGCCATATATAATACATAGGGATATTGCTGAGAGGGAGGGAAGATGGTGAGCCATGCTCAGAACAGTTGGGTAGACTAAGACATCTGACTCTTGAACAATGTGGAAGTTAGGAGTGCTAACTCTCTTTGTTGTGAAAAATCTGTATTTAATTTTTGACTACCCAGAAACTTGACTACTAAGAGTCTACTTTTAACTAGAAACCTTACTGATAACAGAAACTATTAATATATTTCCTATATGTATTATATACTGTATTTGTAAATTAAAGTAAGCTAGAGAAAAGAAAATATTAAGAAAATAACAAGGAAGACAAAATACATTTACAATAGTGTACTGTATTTATATAAAAAAAAATTCATGTATGAGTGGACCCACTTGTTCAAACCCATGTTGTTCAAGGGTCACCTGTATTGGATACTTTCTGTCCTTAGTGAGGTCAGAGGTTTTCCAGCTTCTAGTAGGTCTCTGCTTTGTCATTCCCTAAGTCATAGGGAATATCGATGCAGAATGTAAGTCCCACTCTGATACCCATCAGAGCTGACTTATCTGAATACACTATAACATTTATACTTTTCTTCTCCATTCATGAATATTCATTTTTAATGAAACTTTGTAGTATGTCTGTATTTCATCCTTTTTCAAACTTCTCTTTGGTATTAGGTATGTTCCATTTAAATATTATTATAAGATAGGGGCGCCTGAGTGGCTCAGTGGGTTAAACCTCTGCCTTTGGCTCAGGTCATGATCTCAGGGTCTTGGGATCAAGCCCAGCATCAGGCTTTCTGCTCATTGGGGAGCCTGCTTCCCCCTCTTTCTCTCTCTGCCTGTCTCTCTGCATACTTGTGATCTCTCTATCAAATAAATAAAAATAAAATCTTAAAAATATTATTATAGAATTTATATTTTCATCACATCAAAAAGGTAAAATATTGGACCAAAGGGATCTTAATCATATGATTAACTGATTTCTTTCTTTCTTTTTTTTTTTTATTGAGCTACCTTCCACATATCATAAAATCCACTATTTTTAAGGGTACAATTCAGTGGTCTTTAGTGTATTCACATGGGTGTGTACCCATCACCACACTCTAATTCCAGAATATTTTCCTCATTACAAAAATAAACCCCATAACCATTAGCACAACACAGGTTTTGATTTGAGGGAAATACTGACTTATAGAAAAAATTAGAAAAATATTCTTCTCCTCCTCTTCCCTACTACCACTTTTTCTTTCCCTCTCCTCACCACCACAGCCTGTTTGTGGAAGAGTTTGTGAAGAATTGTTGTTAATTCTTACCTTATGGTTTGGTAAAATTCCACTGAAGCCACCTTATTCTAAGCTTTGCTTTGAGGGAAAATTTATGATTATTATATCTTTTTAAAAAAATATTTTTATTTGGGGTGCCTGGGTGGCTCAGTGGGTTAAAGCCTCTGCCTTCAGCTCAGGTCATGATCCCAGGATCCTGGGATTGAGCCCCGCATCAGTCTCTCTGCTCAGCAGGTAGCCTGTTTCCCCTCCCTTCTCTCTTTGCCTGACTCTCTGCCTGCTTGTGATCTCTGTCAAATAAATAAGTAAAATCTTAAAAAAAAAAAAAAGTTTTTATTTATTTATTTGAGAGAGAGAGAGCATGCACACACAAGAGCAGAGAAGGGCTGCAGGAGAGGGAGAAGGGGAGAGAATCTGAAGCAGATTCACATTGAGCACAGAGCCCAATGTAGGGCTCAATGCCATGACTGTGAGATCCTGACCTGAGCTGAAACCAAGAGTTGGTGCTTAAGCAACTGAGCCCTCAAGTGTCCTTATTAAATCAATCTGTTTTTACTTGTTATAGCTCTATTTAAAGTTTCTGTTTCTTCTTGAGTCAGTTTGGTAGGTTTTGTCCTCAGAATTTCTTAATTTCATTTAGGTTATCTAATTTGCTGGTAAATCATTACTCAGGTTATTTCAATATAACCCATTTTGTTTCTGTAGTATCAGTAGGAATACCTTCTCTTTAATTCCTGATTTTATTAATTTGAATCTTTTCTTAAGTCCAGCTAAAGATTTATAATTTTATTGATCTTTTAAAAGAAATAATTCAGTTCCAATGACTTTTTCACTATTGTTTTAATAAAATCCATTAATTTTCACTGTAACCTTTATTATTTGTTTCCTTGTGCTTATGTTAGGTTTCATTTGCTCTTCTTTTGCCACTATCTTAAAGGTGAAAACTTATGTTATTGATCTGATATCTTTCTTAGGTTGTTGGTTTTTATTTGTTTTTAATATAGATATTGTAGTTAATTGTTTAGTGACTTTTCTGTCCAAATCTGTAAGTTCTGTATCTTTGTGACATATGTATACTGAGTTTCTACTTGGTTAGGATAGTGGTCAGCTAATTTTTGGACAGAATTTCCTTAAATGTCTGGAAGCAATAAGTCCCCATTTTGGTGAGGGATTTTGTGCATGTATGGGCATGCTTTCAACACTCAACCAGATAACTTAAAAATCTCTTTTACTTTAACTTGTTGCTTTTACAGAAGATCAAGTTCAGTCAGAGTTGAAAGATCAGTATCTTTGTAGGTCTTTCTTAAAGATTCGCATGACTATAATTATGCACAAGGTCTCCTGATTCCCAGATATATATCAGAGGTTTTCAAAGCTTCTATAGCCATTCTATTCCTCAGCTTATTTTTTCAGCTTATTCCTTCACATATGATGTTACAATATTTGATAAATGTATTGCAACTCTTCTCCTCACAAGTTTTTATCACTAGGTCAAATAAGGATAGACCTTTACATTGGTGTCTTCAGGGAACTATGAAATTTCTTTGAGAATGAAGCTTGAAAGAGCTCCTGCCCCATTTTTCTCCCTCTAGTATTAGGAATATAAACTGTTATTTTCCAAGACTGATTGAACTTTGAGGACTAGGGCTGGGGCCAGAGTATATATGATGCCACACATTTGCTGTTCTTATTGAGATTCAGTCTCTTTTCTTACCTAAATGTCGCTTTTTTGCTGCAAGCCCTTGGCTAATTTCCAGAGTCCTAAAAATTTTGTTTCTAATAATCACTGTTCTTTTTTGATTATTTTATGGTGGGGTAAATTTTCAAAGGTACTCTATCATTTTCATTGATATTACCCAGTTAAATTCAGTTTTGAATTGGAGTCTCAGGGGCATGGACTTATGTACATTTTCCAAAAAGCAGATCAGTAGTATTATCCACACAAAACCTATCCACAAAATCTGTGCACTTCTAAAATTATGTGCAACTACTGCCATTCTGGACCAACTGTTCATGTTTACTAAGAGACTTTCTATACATATAAGCATATTGTATGTCAGATTTAAATTCTATAGTCTTGCTATAACATGGAATAAAACCTGCAATTTTAAACCATACCAATTTGATTACAGTTTTCGAGAAGTTCAGTAAATTTGATGAATTGGGGCTATATGGAATCAAATCGTAGCTGTTTGTTCTGAATTCACTCAAGAAGATATAGTCTTATAGAAAAAAGGGTAGTATCTTTCTTTTCGTTTTCTTACTTCCTTCAAGGGATGTATAGACTCGTCTGAATTGCTAGGCATTTCTATTAAGTGTGACATCTCACAAAGGTGCCTAGTTTCCATTTTTTTGAAAGAGGGAGTTGGAGTATGAAGAGATGCTGACCTAATTCCTTTCCTCTTTGATTGTACTGGAGTGTCAAGCATTCCTTATTGCACAATGGAGAGAACATATGAGATGATTGAGATTGTATTGACAGAGAGGAAAGATTCAAGTTGTGATTTCTCTATTAAGCAAAGACCTTTTCAAAAGCGAGAAAAGATTAATGGATAGTGATATTAGATGTTTTCTCCAAGGCTTTAGACAATTCTAGATAGGTAATCTCTTTTCTATAATTTATTAATATGAATAAGAGGTCATGAAATGTTCTTATCATGGCTAGTTAATCTATCAGTGGAGGTAACAACTGCCTAGTTAATATATTTAAAAAGCAAAATAATTTAAAAATAAATATTCATAGTCATAGCATTTTGCTGAGTGTAAAATATTCTTCCTGCATTCACTTAATTAAAAAATATTTATTGGAATTTGTATATTTAAGTACATACATCTAATATTGTGCTAGTGCTATCAGGCCACATAATTTCTTATCCTTTCTTCTTAATTCTCCACAGCATTTTGAACTCTTTAGTTGTTCCAAATATATGGCAGATAAAAAAATGAATAAGCTATGCACTTTGGATGCAGAAACCTTACACTGTAGCTTGGTAGATCAATAATAAAATTATCAATTGTGAATCCTCCATTTACCTTTCAGAACTCTCTTTCCCAGATTACCCTGATGACAGAACTCTTGCGTTCATTAAATACCATAAATACATGAATTCGTTCAGTAAATACCCTGCCCCTTACGAAGTCCATTGTTTTTTAAAGTTCATTTCTTTTAAACATTTACAGAGATCTAATGACATGCCACACATGAGATAAGATATTTAAATGCCTTATTTTATTTAATCTTCAGAAACTCTTGTGAAGGTGCATGCATTATAACCATTTTCTTGATGAAACAATTTAACCTTAAAAAATTTTAATAATGAAGAAGTTAGGAGTATTTTTACCTTTAAGCAGCAGATTGAAATATATTTTTCCCAAGGAGAACAAGTTTGGAGGTAAACTGTTGCTGGAATTGGCTTAACAGTTCAATCATGTTAGGGATAGAGTCTATGAAATCATCCTGGCTCTTTCTTCAGTGTCAGTATGAATGTCCTAGCCCAATTTATCAATTCTCATTCAGGCTGAGGGGCAAAAGAGGTCAAAGTATCACTGCTATCCATTTTTCTTAGGAAAATAAGTTAGAAATCCCACAACAAATTCTTACTTACTACACTTTACTGGAATTGTGTCACATTTGCTTGTCTTTGAAACTCTTAATTTCATAAGAGTTTGGAAAAGCACATGTATATATCAAAAGAGGAGTTTGGAAAAGGAAGGGTGATTTGGAAATGGAAATAGGGAAATTTATAAGCCAATTTGTTCACTTACTTACTTCACTTACTTTGTTGTCACTTACTTTGTTGTCACTCACAAAGCCTACCCATTTAGTCAGAGATCTATACCTACTTATCCCTACTTAGATGTGATCACGATCTTAATATTGGTGTTTATTCTACTCAGGAACATTTTAAAATCTTTATTACAAAAATAAGTATCATAAAATAACAACTGATGTTATTTTAAATGTTTTTAACCTTTATAACATAATTATACTATTGTTAATGTTCTGTAACTTACTTTTGTTTCTCCTTGATGTATTTTTTCTCTAGTTATTTTTTTAATTAACATATAATGTATTATTTGTTTCAGGGATACAGGTCTGTGATTCATCAGTCTTACACAATTCACAGCACTCACCATAGCACATACCCTCAAGAGTGTCCATCACTCAGTCACCCCACCCCTCCCGCCCCCCTCCTTGATGGATTCTTAAAAGTCTTCCAGGATGATACCTGTAACTCCAGTTATAATTTTATAGATAAATTGAACTTTACTGTGTCCACATACACTGTGACCCATATAAGGTTGTTCTTTTTGTGGATCAAAAAAGATTGTATATCATCAAATGACTCAATTTGGTAAGTATCCATTCTCCTTTTTAAGGACATTAAGATTGCTTCCAAACAGTCTAGCTATGAATATACCTGTATGTTTTCTTACCAAACAACAACAAAATATAAGCTTAACTTTAGGAAGTGCTTCCCAAAGATTATTTCCTGTCATTGTGCACATAGAAAATTGTATTATTTAACACTGCATTGGGGTAAACTAGAGGATGCTAACTGGTGTTGCTTACTGGCCTTGGATCTTCAACCACCACAGAAATACCTGTTCCCTTTCTGACCATACCATTTGTTGAGAAGTTCTGCCCCAAAGAATATACCATACTTATATTACAGTATCATTTTATAATATATCTATTGGTCTTTCAACAAAACTAAACTTCACCTTTTTTGGTTTTCATTTCATTTGTCTTGTAATAACAATAGAAAGGATTTATATATTGCTGATTATGAACTAGGCATTTACTAAGCACTTTCCAGGTATTTATGTATGTCATCTTCATAAAACCACCATGAGGTTATCTCCACTTGAAATAAGGAGGAAACTAAAGCATTCTGAGGTTAAGAAACTTGCCCCAGGTCACTCACCTAGCAGAGCATGGAGCCTGGATTTGAAACAAGGCAGTATGGCTTCTCATTCTCAGTTCTTAACCATTTCATCAGAACCCTTTATTATTTTTCTTCTACTCTGGTTGTGTACAATTTAAGTTATGTAACATGTCCACTTTATACCTAAGAAAGATGTATCTCCTCCACTTTAATTTTATAAGAAGGATATGTTACTTATTGATATTGGCCTTTTTTCCTTCCTATGTAAGGTATCAAGAAAGAGAAAAACAGTCTCATGGCTGGAAACTAGCCTGACCCTCAGGTTAAACTATGGTGATTTCCTGTTAAACATAACCAGTTTCACAAAACATCCCCAGACAAGGCCACTCCATGAAAGCAAGGGTTCAGGACACACCAAGATCACTCTATAACCATGTCTAAACACAGACAAAACATCGACCAAGCCAGGAAATTAAAAAAGCAGAAACAAAAACAACAAGCATCTCTCTATCCTTGCTAATATCAGTGACTGCAGCTTTTTTTAACAGACACAGTTTCCTGTCTTCTAGATAAAATTAACAACCAATCAGAGAATTTTCCTTACTCCCTGACAGCATCCAATTTATAGCAATGACCTACATCCTTGAACTCTCCAGAAAAGTATCTAGTACAAGCTCAAATCCTATAATGAGCCATTTCCCCATCCTCTCATTGACATCTTCAGAGATTCCTCGTTGTACCAAGCTTCCCTCTTTGCGACAAGTAAATCAAACCAACTAAACCTGAGTTTCTAAACACATAATAATCTTTGGTTTCCATACTTTGTGGTTTATTATAGTGGTATCAAAACCCCCATGTTTTTTGTATTTCTTTTTTTAAAAATTTTTATTTTTTTAATTACTTTTCAGTGTACTAGAATTCATTGTTTATGCACCATACCCAGTGCTCCATGCAATACGTGCCCTCCACAATACCTACCACCAGGCTGGCCCAATTTCCTACCCCCCACCCCTTCAAAACCCTCAGATTGTTTTTCAGAGTCCACAGTCTCTCATGGTTCATCTCCCCCTCCAATATCCCTCATATTATACATTTGCACACTAAATATCTGGATTTGAATATAGAATAGGACATATTTGGAAATACAAAAAACAAAACCCCCATGTTTTTTGTATTTCTAAATATGTCCTATTCTATGTCTGAATCCAGGTATTTAGTATGCAAATGTATAATATGTAAATATTTGTATTTATAATTTAAAGAAATTTTAGGTCTACAGCAAAATTGAGAGGAAGGTACAGAGATTTCCCATATACTCTCAGCCTCCACATATGCATATCTTCACCCATTATTAACATCCCCCACCAGAGTCATTCCTTTGTTAACTGGTGAACCTACATTAACACACCATAATCAACCAAACTCCATGGTTTACATTAGGGTTCACCCTTGCTGTTGCACTTTTTATGGACTTTGTCAAATGTATAATAACATGTATCCACCATTACAGTATCAGACACAGTATTTTCACTGCCCTAAGAATCTTCCATGTTCTGGCTATTCATCATTCCATCTTCCCTAATCTCTAGTAACTACTGATCATTTTACTGTCTTCATAGTTTGTCTTTTTTCCAAAATATCTTTTAGTTCATAGCATACAAAATATAGTCTGAAAAAGAATTTCAGTTCAATTTATTTCATTTAATAATATTGATTTTACATTTCCCTCATGTCTTTTTATGGCTTGACATCTCATTTATTTTTTAGCTCTGAGTAATATCCTATTGTATACCATAGTTTATTATCCATTCAACTACAGAAGGGCATCTCCTCAAAAAGTTCCCATGCACAATCAATTATGAGCCCCCACTGCCATCCCAGACAACCACTAATATAATCAATTCCTCTCTCTCACCATATACATAAACACACACACACATAGACACACACACACACACACTATATATCAACATATATAGTTTAAGAGCTCTGAAACAGGCCAAAATAATCTTCAATACAGAATTACATATATATATATATATATATATATATATATATATATATATATATATTTGGAATCATTATATACAGGTTAGTTTTCCTGTTCTAGAGTTTTAAATACATCAAATAACAACATGTACTTTTATAGCACTCTGATTTTTAAAAGTATATAAAATACACATATAAAACAATTAAAACAAGTCTGGTTCTGTCAGTCAGAAAGTCATGTCTGATCTTATAACATATATCAATGAACCAAGTAGAGACAACAAATTAGGAAAGGATATATAAACAAGAAGATCAAAAATTAAGTCTAAAATTTAAAAATAATCTGGTTGAATGTCACACAAAAAAGAAATCAATGAGGTAAAATGTTTTAGGATTTTCTATAATGACTTAAATTTAGTCTGGAGGAAAAAAAAACTAGCAAGGTTTGGGGGAGTCTCAGAAGTGAGTTAAAAACAAATCAGGTATTTAACTGATTTCACATTTAAACACCAATCATTTATATAGATCAAGTAAACGAATAAACTAATTAATATATAACTAAAATAAATGTATAACTAAAGGTAATTTAGTATCTTGAATTTATAAAGCATGAAATTCTCTCAATCAAAAGTCATCTTGCTGATGGGATTATATGTCAAAGATTATGATGAATTCCAAACACATTTCCAAGAAGAATTCTAATTAATGAATGTTTTACAGAAAACTAACCTCCAATTTAAGTACCTGGAAATCATGTACCATGAGGAATGTTTGAACAAGGCAGTGATAGAGAACATAAAAATAAAAAATAAAAGTTTAATAAAGATAGTAAGAGTTTAATAAAGTACTCTAAATATCTGGAGTACTTTCATGTGGAAGCAAAAGGTGATTCACTTTATTTTGCCTTCAAAGATGGAATTAAGCTAAGAGAAAATTAGAAATGTTTCATCTCAGTGTGAGAATCAGTAGTGCAGTGGCAGCTGATGAAATGGGGCTGGTAAAGGAGAGAGAACAATAAAGACACTCTCCATTGGCAGCACATTTCAAATAATTTTAGGGTAATATTTTGAAATGATGAGATATCCAAATATGTATGGTGAAAACATAATTCTAAGATGAATTTTTCTTTCATTAGATGTTAACTCCTTAATTCATGTCAAACAGGCCCTCACCTATCAGTCTTCCTACCACCTACCATTTACATCTAATTTTGCTTTTGAGAAGAATATTTATATTTCAAAAGTTAGAAAACACTAAAATTGAAACAAAGAGACACATGATGCAATAAAACTCTCTATAGTTATTTCTCCCATTTTACTCTGATTAAATTCTATTCTTTTTGGCTTGAGTAAACTGAAATACCAAAATTATAAAATAAGGACCATTGAATTCCCCAGTAACTGCTTATAAAGTGAAAAAGGTGGTTCTAAAGGAGAAACTGAGGTGTCCAATTTGTTGATTCAGGCATTTTGTCTGTTTTGTTGTTGTATTATTAGTCTTTATACTCAGAGAATTATTCAAAGAAATTATTTAAATAATTAAAATCTTACTTAAGGATAAATGGACTCTACACATTTCATTTAACTTCTGCCTGGTCAATCTATTTAAACATTTGGCTAGTTAATCTATTTCAAATATCATAATGATTGCCATTTATGTATTATAGAAAGTCTTATTTTTGATTTGAATAAAAATCTCTGAATTTAAAAAGTAATGCCATGTTAATTCAAGTCATTGTTAGTAAAAATTGTATCTAGAACCACCCAAAGCTAAATATGCAGTTTTCTGAAGTGCCCTTCATTAGCATTTCTAGGATTAGGGTCTGGTCAATACTTCTTAAATAATCTCCTTAGACAATTCTGATGTTCATTGAAGTTTGAAATCACTAAGGTAGTAAGTAGAACCAGCTTAGTATTTGAAATGGGAAAATAAGAAAGCATTTAAAGCTGATGACTCAAGGATATAAATGCATAAAAGTAAGTACATAAAAGAGCACAAAAACAAACACTAAGAAATCTAATCTTATTGATCAAAATTAGAGAAAGAAGAGAAAAAGTTTAAAAAAGGGAAATGAGAGGTGTGATGTTAAGGAGGAGGATAAGATTATGTAAAGGTTATTTACAAAGATAAGCAGTAAAACAAAAATGTAAGGTTTTTAAACATTAGAACTACAGTTTTAAAATAACAAAGAAATCTTTCATTCAGGAAATGTTAAAATATTCTAATCCCATAATACAAAATACTAGAACTAAGTCTGTAATAGGATGAACAAAGTTCATTTGTCAATAATTTTATTTCTTTTTTGGGTGTGTGTGTGATTTTGGGGGGACTTTTGCAATATATTTTATCCTCCCCAAAGCACATGTAATTATTCTCCTGTATTTTTCAGTATGCTTCATATTTTTGATCTTATGAACTCAGTAATGATATCTGATAATATTTTCCTCTACTACTAAGAATTTAACTCAAATCTACAACCTATCTCTACAAGTTGCACAGATCTAATGACATATACATTTTATACTGACTTTATTCCCAATTTTATATTTATAGTATTTTTCTTGATTTAATTTTCATTGACCTTTTTCTAAATCCTTCTCAATTAAAATGTTGTTATTTTAATCTTACTGGACATGAGTAAAATTGTATATTTTAAAATATAAAATATTTTTATATAAAAATAAAATAAATAATAATAAAATAAAATAATAAATAAAGCATAAAACAAAATATAAAACATTTTAAAATATTTTAAAACACAAAAATCTTTTAAGATGGGATATATAGTTATAAATTATCAAGTAAGCAAAGGTCAAAGAGACATTTAGTATTTTTCCAGAAAATTGATTAAAAAATTATAGCTAGACTTTCAAGTTGGAAAACATTATATAATAATATATATATTTAGAGATGTAAAGTAGATTCATGCTGTATGCATGTATATACTAGCACAGACTACCAAAGAGGATAAACAATGATATAATTGCAGTAACTTACTCTGTGGACAGATACTGGGTGGTTTCTTTTTTTTGTTTGTTTGTTTTTAGGATTTTATTTATTTATTTGACAGGCAGAGATCACAAGTAGGCAGAGAGGCAGACAGATAGAGACGGGGGAAGAAGGCTCCCTGCTGAGCAGAGAGCCCATGCGGGGCTCATCCCAGGACCCTGGGATCATGACCTGAGCTGAAAGCAGAGGCTTTAACCCACTGAGTCACCCAAGTGCCCCTACTGGGTGGTTTTTAAACAATGGGCAGAGAAAGATATGTTTATCATCATATAACCCTTTTACATAATACATTATAGAGTGTACATATATGACTTATTCAAAATTTGATTTAAGTTTAAAATTATAAGCATAAAATATATCAGAAAAATTGTTTTTTTTAAATATCCTTAACCTTGAAGAAAATGGACTCTATTAAATTTTCTGCCTTGAGAGTTTATTCAGGTATTCTGAATGAGACTACCATTTTTTTACCTAGCTGTGGTCCAGAATTAATTAATACTTGAAGAGAAAGCTAAGGGTCCCTGGGTGGCTCTGTCAGTTGAGAGTCCAACTCTTGATTTGAGCACAGTTCATGATCTCAGGGTCATGAGATTTAGCGTAAGTATTCATGCTCAGCAGGAAGTCTGCTTGAAATTCTCTCTCTCCCTCGCCACCACTTGTGCAAATGCTCATGTGTGATCTCTCTCTCAAATAAATAAATAAATCTTAAAAAAAAAAAAAAAGGAAAGAAAGCTAATATGGAAAAATTTTTTTTTTTAACTGAGCAACTACTGGGTGCCTGGTATTGATCAGGAAACACTGTAGAGGGTATAGTTTCAATAAAGAATTTTCATCTGGTGTACCTGGGTGGCTCAGTGGGTTAAGCCTCTGCCTTCAGCCCAGGACATGATCTCAGGTTCCTGGGATCAAGCCCTGCATCGGGCTCTCTGCTCAATGGGAAGTCTGCTCCCCCTTCTCTCTCTGCCTACTTGTGATCTCTCTCTCCCTGCTCTCTGTCAAATAAAAAAAAAATCTTAAAAAAAAAAAAAAGAATTTTCATCAAGGATCTAACTCTTAATTAGGAGAGATGAAAAAATAAGAGTAACAAAAAGTGCCAAGAGTCAATAGACAAATTCTGACTCGGTTTAGGGCAAATTTCATAAAAAAGGCAACATTACTATCTATATCCCAGAATATAATTAACATTTCTTGAGTTGCAGAGTTGAAGGAAAGGAAAATCTAACTGAAATAAAGTCAAGGAAAAAATATCATGGGATAGGAAAGGAAAAATTATATTGAGTGACAATATTCCTAGTTTGTAGCTGTGGTAGGTAATAACAAAGAAGGAAGAATCTAAAATATTAAAGTGAAACACAACACAGCAAAACAAAAAGAAACAATATTATTTGAAAAATTCAAATCAATTGCACATATTAAGTCTTCTGTTGTAAAAAGAATGAATATCCTGTCAGAACAATATTAGTGGTCATCCATCAAGTTCATAAAATGGCAACTATAATTTTATGAGAATTTCTCACATTCATCAGCATTTTCAGTTGAGGAAATCATAGGAAGGATACCTCAAGTACCTGGCACAAATTCAAGTGGCTAATAAATGACAAAGCCAGGACTCAAATCACTAAATATGTCCACATTTTGAGTTCCTGACTATTATGTTATACAACCTGCAGATGTGGAAGAGGGTAGATTTTAGGATAATGTAAGAGCAAACAAGAGGCTTCAAGGTCAGTTAAGAAGCCAGTTTCAGAATTCAGTCAAGAGACAGTAATATTTGAAGCAGCACAGATGTATTGAGAACTTAAATGAAGAATTTTACCCAACATGGAAACAAGAACTGAAGGACTTGGTTCCTGGAAGGAATGTGGACTAAGAGGATGATACCTCAGCATTTACATCAGACAATACACAATGCTATAAAGAATCTGAGTATACACCTGTATTCAAAAGTGATCATGGTCTGTCTGTGTCCTCGTCATTGACAGTGCAGGGAGAGGAGTTGCTGAAAGCGCTTCCCCATGTTTGGAGGGTCCCTTCTGTCCCTTCCAAACTCTGGAGCTTTCCCACACTTCCTCCTCCTCCCCACCTTTGAGGTGCCTCTGGGCACCTGCTTTCTTATGGTGTGCTCTCTGTGCCTGGCTCAGGATGGTTTCTGTTTCTGTGAGGCTTTATAAAGGGAGCACGAGTGTGGGTCCTGCCTCAGTGCATGTCTGAGTTGGTTGTGGGAACAACCGCTGTGGTCTTCTGTCTCTGGTCTCTAACTTCCGCAGCCATGTGCTGCTTTCTGGCTGTGTTTGAAGGGATTACAGGCTGCCTGTGTCCTGGTCACTGGTAATGCAGGCACAGGAAAAGTTGTAAGGCTTTCTTTATGTTCAGGGGTTCCAGATTAGGACAGCCCTAGGTGACACAGCACAAGGTAGATGTGGGGAGGGAGACTTTCAGTGCATTTACCTCCTAAGACCCAGACTCCCTCAATGTTTTCTTGTTCATGAGAATAGAAGTTTCCCAGACAGGTAAAGCAATGCTAAGTGCTTCTTGTCCCCTGCAGAAAAAAAAAAAAAAAAAAAGAATCTGAGTATAATGGCGAGTAATAAGTTCATTTGAGTTTGTGATAATGTTGTTATTTACTACTCTGAGAGTATTTTTCAGTAGACAAAGTTAAAACTCAATTGCATAAGATTGAAAAAGATAAAGAAATAACAACAAACTGGTTTATCTTTCAAGTTACTGGTTAGTACTAGAAAGAAAGATAGCAAACTTTAAGGTTACAGTAAAAAAAGTAATAATTACAGGTTAGAAGAAGGGTGTGTGTGTGTGTGTTTAGTGGTTACCAAGTTTTCATCTAACGGAAAAGTGTATACTACAAGAGGGAGCATATTCCAATATTTAAAACTGCTAACAGCATTAGTATCAAAATTTTATCACTAAGTAAGTCATTGGTTCTGATCGCCACTGACACTAATTTTTATTGTTTTCCTTAAGTATTTCTTAAATATTTGGCACATGCTATCACTTCCCTGCAAGGATGTTTTGGCAGTTTAGAACAATAAAATCCAATGGCCATGTTTAATTGATAGTTTATTTTAAAGACTTTTTTTAAAAATTTAAGATTTTATTTATTTATTTGTCAGAGAGAAAGAGAGAACAAGCCAGGGAGCAGCAGCCAGAGCAGGCAGAGGGAGAAGCAGGCTCCCCTCTGAGCAGGGAGCCCAATGCAGGACTTGATCCCCACTCTATGATCATGACCAGAGCCAAAGGCAGATGCTTAACCAACTGAGCCACCCAGGCATCCCTAAAGACTTCTTTTGATTTTTTAACTGCCTACATATAGAGTGAATTAAACTTTGAGTAAAATTGTTAAAATTTGAAAGATGATATTAAGATGACAATAAATAAATATATTGCAGTAATCTGTAAAACTTGTGTCTTTTAGAGGTTGGTCAGTTGAACAAGTATAAGCACCATGGAGGTGAAGAGCAAGCAATGAAGTCAGGAAAATACAGAAATGAGAGTATCTATGGCAGAGTGAGATCCAAGAGATGTCTGGAGAGAAAGGGAACCAAACCATAGGTGAGAGACTTTAGTCCTGGAAAAATGGTGCTGTGTTCCCTTCACCTAGTATAGGAGAGGAGGAAGAGAAAACATATCTACTGACATTGTGATTTTCCATGTATAAATGACTCTACTGTTATTATTAAGCTATCATTACTTATCTTTTCACTACAACAAGCTAGAGCTCTTTATCACTGCCTGTGGCCAGGCCCTTTCTACAGCAGTATAGTCTAAGTAGTTGTTGACTTAATATGGAGAATTAAGTGATACCAGGTCATGCAGTTGTGATTTCATTGTATTTGGGATTTCTGATACCTATATTGCTATTAGATACCTTCCAAAATAGAAGCTGTAGCATTTAATCTCTTTGTGTATTTTTATGTGTCAAATGGGTATAATTATTACTTATCCTTCCCACAAGGGTGTTTTAAAAATTAATTTGCAAATGCTCAGAAGATAGAAAGGCTATATAAATGCTAAATATTCATAGTCACTAAAAATCTTCCTAAAATTATAAAATCAAAGTTATTTCAGAGTAATTCATAATTAAAATGGAAAATATTGCAAGGTCTTTACTCTTTATCATTCAAGATGTCTTTGAACTGATACCTTTACATTTTCTTTTTCCTCAATCCTCTCTCTCTCTCACTCTACAACACTCAGGTCCTTTCTGTATGAAGACAAGAGTAAACACTTGAACTACTACTCATAACCTAAATTTCATCTAAGTGTCTTTGCTCTGCTGGTTTAAATCAGATAATGTTACCTTATGGTACTTAATTTAGCTGAATGATTCCATATTAAACACTTCAAGAATTCCACAATATAGAATTTTGCCACATTAAAAAATAATTGAAAGTGATTAACTTACCTGTAATTAATGGCATGGTATAGCAGAAATATGTGAAACCATTTTAAGGACAGTGGGAGCAAATAAGGGAGGAAATAATTTGCAATGTACTGGGGCAATAAAAAAATAATAATGTCTCCTCAAAATCTAATAATAAATAATAAGGACCACAAAAAAATAGATTTGATACAAAGTGGATTTTACAGAATGCTGATAAAACATAATCTGGCAATGTTAAGTAATTACTAGGATTCTTTGTATGGTGGCGTTTTAGTAGTTGCCACGAAAATAATGATATTTAAATTTCATTTCTGAAATTGAGGAGGCGCTAATATCCTGTCTATGTTGATTTAGGGTTTTTGCTTTGTTTTGGTTTTGATGCTGTGTCAGTGAAAAGCAAAATTTTGAATAAGAAAAACAATGTGTACAGAGTTGTTAGCAAAGAGATTGATTCCTGAAATTACAACTGAAAGTTAACTTACACATTAACAATGTTATCTGTTTCTCAAAATTGCCTTATGTGAAATATTTCAGTTTTTGTGGTTGTTATGTTCATTGTGCATTTTTCTAAATTTGTTTTGTTACTTGTGTTTTAATAAGGCATAAAAGAAAAAATATGTTCAAAAACAGACTACCAAAAGAGCATATTGCACATCTACTTAATGTATATGCCACTTATTTTCATTTTTTTAATGGGAACAAAGTAAAAATACATATGTCTCTAAGGTTTGGAGAATCAGTTTCATGTGTGTTTAGGATTAGGTTTTTCTATAACCTGCTTTTAGTTGGGCTATATTTATAAATATATTTGGCCAAGATCAGATCTAGAAAATCCATTGATTCCAGAAGATTGTTAAGTTTAAATAAAACATAATGTTAATTTTTCTGTTAACAAATAGAACATCATGCACTTATGTTATGTGTTATGTTACTTGACTTTAATGAATTTGTCAAGCACTTACATCTTGGGAATTTTTCTAATATTTTGTCATATATTTTTTCTCTGTCAGAAATTTTACCCAGTTCCTTGATAGGATTCCCCAGTCCAAATCTCCTTTCAAAACATTTTCTTTGGGTCCTGACCTAAATTTGTACCTCTGTATTTAATATTTCTACCAATATACATAAGTGATACCTTGCAACAATTCTAATTCTTTGTCTATAAGAAACAAAAACTGAATCTGACAAAAGTATCAACAACAAAAGGATAGGTGGAGGAGTCAAGATGGCGGAGAAGGAGCAGGCTGAGATTACATCAAGTAGAAGGAGATCAGCTAGATTATCAAACCATTGCAAACACCTACAAATCCAATGGGAGATTGAAGAGAAGAAGAACAGCAATTCTAGAAAGAGAAAATCGACCACTTTCTGAAAAGTAAGACCGGTGGAGAAGTGAATCCAAAGTGACGGGAAGATAGACCACAGGGGGAGGGGCCAGCTCCCGGCAAGTGGCGGAGCAACAGAGCACTAAATTGGGACTTTTAAAAGTCTGCTCCACGGAGGGACATCGCTCCAGAGGCTAAACCGGGGTGAAGCCAATGCGGGGTCAGTGTGGCCCCAGGTCCTGCAGGGTCACAAAAGGATTGGGGGTGTCTGAGTGTCACAGAGCTCACAGGTATTAGAGCGGGGAAGCCAGCTACAGAGACAGAGCCGAGGAGTGAGCTCTCAGCTCGGGGTTACCTTGAACCAGACGCAGGCTGGATGAGCTTGGAGCGCAGCAGGAGGCCATGGAGACGGGAGTGATTGGGCGCTTTTCTCTGAGAGCACACTGAGGAGTGGGGCCCCGAGCTCTCAGCTCCTCTGGGCCAGAGATTGGGAGGTTGCCATTTTCATTCCTGTCCTCCGGAACTCTACGGAAAGCGTTCAGGGAACAAAAGCTCCCGAAAGCAAAACCAGGCAGATTACTTAGCCCGGCCCCTGGTAAGGGTGGTGCAATTCCACCTCGGGCAAAGACACTTGAGAATCTCTACAACAGGCCCCTCCCCCAGAAGATCAACAAGAAATCCAGCCAGGACCAAGTTCACTTACTAAGGAGAGAAGCGGAATTCCAGAGGAGGAGAAAGCAAAGCATGGAACTCATGGCTTTCTCCTCATGATCCTTTAGTCTTGCAGTTAATTTAATTTTTTCCTTAATTTTATAGTTTTTTCTTCTGTTAAAGTTTTTTTAACTTTTACCCTTTTTTTAAACATTTTTAACTAGTTTATCTTAACAATACCTTTCCAAAAAAAATCTTTTTTGAACCTTCATTATTATACTCATATTTTATCCTTCATACTATTTAACCTTATTTTTTGTATACACATAGTGTTTTTTTTCTTCTAAAAAATTTGGGGTACAACTTCCTCTAGCAGATCAAAATATACCCTAATTCTAGCTCCGGGCTTCTTCTAGTCTCCAGCCTGAGCAAATTCTCTCCACTTTCTTTTGCTTTATTCTCCCCACCAACTTACTTTATCAACTCCTTTTTTTAGAAATTAAAACATTTTTTTTCAACTTTATAGGCATATTCCATCCCTTCATTGTGTTTACCCTCACATACGTTTTTCGTTCTTTAAAATTTTGGGAGGTAGTTTCTTCTAAGAGACCAAAATAACCCAAAATTAAGTGGGTGACCCTGTTCTAGTCACCAGTCTAATATATATATATATTTTTTTCTTTATTTATTTTCTTTTTTCTAATTTATTTTTCTGAACTTCTTTTTAACCCCTTTCTCACCCCCACGATTTGGGGTCTCTCCTGATTTGGTTAAAGTGCATTTTCCTGGGGTCATTGCCACACTTTTAGTATCTTATTTGCTCCTTCATATACTCTTATTTGGAAAAAAAGACAAGGCAGAAAAACTCACTACCATAAAAAAAGAACAAGAGGCAGTAGCGAAGGCTAGGGACTTAATCAATACAGACATTGGGGATATGTCAGATCTAGAGTTCAGAATGACAATTCTCAAGGTTCTACCCAGGCTCGAAAAAGGCATGGAAGATATTAGAGAAACCCTCTCTGGAGATATAAAAGCCCTTTCTGGAGAAATAAAAGAACTAAAATCTAACCAAGTTGAAATAAAAAAAGCTATTAATGAGGTGCAATCAAAATTGGAGGCTCTTACTGCTAGGATAAATGAGGCAGAAGAATGAATTAGTGATATAGAAAACCAAATGACAGAGAACAAAGAAGCTGAGCAAAAGAGGGACAAACAGCTACTGGACCACGAGGGGAGAATTTGAGAGATAAGTGACACCAAAAGACGAAGCAACATTAGAATAATTGGGATTCCAGAAGAAGAAGAAAGAGAGGGGAGCAGAAGGTATATTGGAGAGAATTATTGTAGAGAATGTCCCTAATATGGCAAAGGGAACAAGCATCAAAATCCAGGAGGTGCAGAGAACCCCCCTCAGAATCAAAGAGAATAGATACACACCTTGTCACCTAATAGTAAAATTTACAAGTCTTAGCGACAAAGAGAAAATCCTGAAAGCAGCCCGGGAAGAGAAGTCTGTAACATACAATGATAAAATATTAGATTGGCAGCTGACTTATCCACAGAGACCTGGCAGGCCAGAAAGAACTGGTATGATATATTCAGAGCACTGAAAGAGAAAAACATGCAGCCAGGAAACTATATCCAGCTAGGCTATAATTGAAAATAGAAGGAGAAATAAAAAGCTTCCAGGACAAACAAAAACTGAAAGAATTTGCAAACACCAAACCAGCTCTACAGGAAATATTGAAAGGGGCCCTCTAAGCAAAGAGAGAGCCTAATAGTAGTTGATCAGAAAGGAACAGAGGAACAGAGACAATATACAGTAACAGTCACCTTAGAGGCAATAAAATGGAACTAAATTCATCTATCTCAATTGGATAAAAAAACAAAACCCATCAATATGTTGCCTACAAGAAAATCATTTTAGACCCAAAGACACCTCCAGATTTAAAGTGAGGGGGTGGAAAACAATTTACCATGTTAATGGACATTAGAAGAAAGCAGGGGTGGCAATCCTTATTTCAGATCAATTAGATTTTAAGCCAAAGACTGTAATAAGAGATGAGGAAGGACACTATATCATTCTCAAAGCATCTGTCCAACAAGAAGATCTAACAATTTTAAATATCTATGCCCCTAATGTGGGAGCAGCCAACTATATAAACCAATTAATAACAAAATCAAAGAAACACATCGACAATAATAGAATAATAGTAGGGGACTTTAACACTCTCCTCACTAAAATGGACAGATCAGCCAAGCAAAAGATCAACAAGGAAATAAGGGCCTTAAATGACACACTGGACCAGATGGACATCACAGATATATTCAGAACATCCCATCCCAAGGCAAGAGAATACACATTCTTCTCTAGTGCACATGGAACATCTCCAGAATAGACCACATCCTGGGTCATAAATCAGGTCTCAACCAGTATCAAAAGATTGGGATCATTCCCTGCATATTTTCAGACCACAATGCTCTGAAGCTAGAACTCAACCACAAGAGGAAATTTGGAAAGAACGCAAATACATGGAGACTAAACAGCATCCTTCTTAAAAATGAATGGGTCAACCAGGAAATTAAAGAAGAATTGAAAAAAATCATGGAAACAAATGATAATGAACACAACAGTTCATAATCTGTGTGACAAAGCAAAGGCAGTCCTAAGAGGAAAATATAATGGTATAAGCCTTTCTCAAGAAACAAGAAAGGTCTCAAATACACAACCTAACACTACACCTAAAGGAGCTGGAGAAAGAACAGCAAAGAAAGCCTAAGCCCAGCAGGAGAAGAGAAATCATAAAGATCAGAGCAGAAATTAATGAAATAGAAACAAACAAACAATAACAACAACAACAAAAAACAAAAACAATAGAACAAATCAATGAAACTAGGAGCTGGTTCTTTGAAAGAATTAATAAGACTGAAAAACCCCTGGCCAGACTTATGAAAAAGAAAAGAGAAAGGACCCAAATAAATAAAATAATGAATGAAAGAGGAGATATCACAACCAACACCAAAGAAATACAAACCATTATAAGAACATACAATGAGCAACTCTACGCCAACAAATTTGACAATCTGGAAGAAATGGATGCATTCCTAGAGACATATAAACTGCGACAACTGAATCGGGAAGAAATAGAAAACCTGAACAGATCCATAACCAGTAAGGAGATTAAAACAGTCATCAAAAATCTCCAAACAAACAAACAAAAGCCCAGGGCCACACGGCTTCCCAGGGGAATTCTACCAAACATTTAAAGAAGAATTAATTCCTATTCTCCTGAAACTATTCCAAAAAATAGAAATGGAAGGAAAACTTCCAAACTCATTTTATGAGGCCAACATCACCTTGATCCCAAAACCAGACAAGGATCCCATCAAAAAAGAGAATTACAGACCAATATCCTTGATGAACACAGATGCGAAAATTCTCACCAAAACACTAGCCAACAGGATTCAACAGTACATTAAGAGGATTATTCACCACGAACAAGTGGGATTTATTCCAAGGCTGCAAGGTTGGTTCAACATCCGCAAATCAATCAATGTGATACAACACATTAATAAAAGAAAGAACAAGAACCATATGATGCTCTCAAAAGATGCTAAAAAAGCATTTAACACAGCATCCCTTCCTTATCAAAACTCTTCAAAGTGTAGAGATAGAGGGCACATACCTCAATATTATCAAAGCCATCATGAAAAACCCACCGCAAATAACATTCTCAATGCAGAAAAATTGAAAGCTTTCCGCTAAGGTCAGGAACACAGCAGGGATGTCCATTATCATCACTGCTATTCAACATAGTACTAGAAGTCCTAGCCTCAGCAATCAGACAACAAAATAATTAAAGCCATCCAAATCGGCAAAGAAGAAGTCAAACTCTCACTCTTTGCAGATGATATGATACTATATGTGGAAAATCCAAAAGACTCAACTCCAAAACTGCCAGAACTTGTACAGGAATTTAGTAAAGTGTCAGGATATAAAATCAATGTACAGAAATCAGTTGCATTTCTCTATACCAACAACAAGACAGAAGAAAGAGAATTAAAGAGTCAATCCCATTTACAATTGCATCCAAAGCCATAAGATACCTAGGAATAAACCTAGCCAAAGAGGCTAAATATCTATACTCAGAAAACTATAAAGTACTCATGAAAGAAATTGAGGAAGACACAAAGAAATGGAAAAATGTTCCATGCTCCTGGATTGGAAGAACAAATATTGTGAAAATGTCTATGCTACCTAAAGCAATTACACATCTAATGCAATTCCTATCAAAATCCCACTCATTTTTTTCAGAGAAATGGAACAAATAATCTTAAAATTTATATGAAACCAGAAAAGACCTCAAATAGCCAAAGGAATATTGAAAAAGAAAGTCAAAGTTGTTGGCATCACAATTCCAGACTTCAAGCTCTATTACAAAGCTGTCATCATCAAGACAGTATGGTACTGGCACAAAAACAGACACATAGATCAATGGAACAGAGTAGAGAGCCCAGAAATAGACTCTCAACTCTATGATCATCTAATCTTCAGTAAAACAGGAAAGAATGTCCAATGGAAAAAAGACAGCCTCTTCAACAAATGGTGTTGCGAAAATTGGACAGCCACATACAGAAAAATGAAATTGGACCATTTCCTTACACCACACACGAAAATAGACTCAAAATCGATGAAGGACCTCAATGTGAGAAAGGAATCCATCAAAATCCTTGAGGAGAACAGAGGCAGCAACCTCTTCGATCTCAGCTGCAGCAATGTCTTCCTAGGACCATCATCAAAGGCAAGGGAAGCAAGGGCAAAAAAGAACTATTGGGATTTCATCAAGATCAAAAGCTTTTGCACAGCAAAGGAAACAGTTAACAAAACCAAAAGACAACTGACAGAATGGGAGAAGATATTTGCAAACGACATATCAGATAAAGGGCTAGTGTCCAAAATCTATAAAGAACTTATCAAACTCAACACCCAAAGAACAAATAATCCAATCAAGAAATGGGCAGAG